>PVLC010019811.1:0-30059 GCA_004027655.1 Graphiurus murinus
GGTACTGGGGATTGAACTCAGGGGCATTCTACCTCCGAGCTATACCCCCAGCCCTATTTTTTATTCTTTATTGTGAAACCGAGTCTCACTAAGTTGCGGAGTGCCTCACTAGGTAGCTGAGGCTGGCCGCGAACCCGGATCCTCTGGTCTCAGCCTCCCGAATGCTGGGATTACAAGAGTGCGCCACCACGCCCGGCTCAGTTGAATGCTATTCTAAGACATTTAGGACCTTGCATTTAGGATCTTGTTAGCTGGTTGGTCATTAGGACCAGGATGTAAATGTAACTCCTGCTAGCTGCTCCTTTACAAATCTGTGCTGTTTGCCCCCAGGAATTGCATTAATGGGGAACTGGTTAAATTTATCCGTATCCTGTGCTTCTCTATGGCCTGGAAAAAAATAAAATGTCTGCCTGGCTCCTGGAAGGTACCTAATAGATCAAAGGAAATGGTGCACGGGACATTTTGGGGGAAGTAAACAGCATTATTATTTACTTCCATCCAGAGATGATGGGCTGAACATCGTATCACTTACTTGTTTAAGTCAATTGACTCTTGCAGCATGGAAAATGAGTATTTTTCCATGCATCTCTACAAACTATCCTTTAGATTCCAAGAATGCTGTTCGCCTGGCAGATTTTGATCAGAGCATCAAGTGGACTGGAGATCCACAGGAAATCAAGAGAGACCTAGAGGTAATTTCTACAATGCGGGTTGCTTTGGCTTCGTTCTGCTTCCTAATTTGTTCATTACCTGGGTTCCTATGGCCAATTAGAGGACATTCCTGTTTTAACCAGGAAGGAAAGAATGTTCACGCGCTCCTCTCTGCCCCATGCTGTCTGGCTCATGGTCTCACTGCTCTGCAAACAAGGCATTTCCTGAGCTCCTCAGAGAAAGCTTTCCGTGTGCAGCGGGGAAGGTGTAATGGCTGAATCAGTGTGAAGTTGCCTGTCACGTGGCATTTTCCGTATCTCTTATTATCTCTTTCTTTCCTCCACTAGCTAAACAAATAACTGAGCACGTCTTACCTCTTCTCCGAATACTTTCAGGAGGTATTCCCAATTGTCTTCAAAAATTGCTCAATGAGGTATTTTTCTATGTATGAATATAATAAATGAGATTTCTTTGCCACTCTTTTCAAATTTCTGTGCTCAGTTCCAAAGAAGTCCAGACACTGAGGCTCTTAGAAAACTCCCGAGAGGGATGGGGTCTACCCCCAACTGGAAAGAGATGATGGTTGGACCCTGAAAAGGTTAAGACCCTGAAATAGCTGCTTCTGAGAGGACATGGAACCTGGACCTGCAGACCAGAGCTGGCTGCTGGGAGTTCTCTCCTGGGAATAACCACCAGGCAGGGGCTTTTCATCCACGCATCTGGCCTTTTGGTTCTGTGTGCACCTCCAGATTTTAGCTCCTCCCGCTGGGTGCCTGGTGCTGGCCTTTCTCTGCTTCTGGGACCTCTCTCCTGGACTGCGCTGTACCTCTGCCCACCTGGACGGGCTCTATTATCTGCTGCCTCACATAACCCTCGACCCACAGTCCCAGTGCCCAGGCGGTCCCGTGGTATCACCGTTGTTTAAAGCACTCTCCCTTTCTACTGGTGTACTTACGGTCTCTAAGCATATTTGAGGCCCAGCTCAAATATCTCTCCCTCCAAGTGCTTTGCCCTGACCACTCTAGCCCAGGAATCATCTTCTGCTCTTCATCAACCTCAACTGTGCAGACCACAAACGCCTGGAAGAGTTCTGTAATCGCTTGTCTGTCTGTTCTCCCTGATAAGTCTCTGTGGACTTCTGGAGACTTGTTGCAGTGTACAGATGGCTCTTCGGAGAGGTAATTCACGAGCATCTTTGGCTTGACGTGTGGCTTTTGCGCAGGCCCTTGGACGGCTGGTCCTCTACGTGGTAAAGAAGGGGGAGACCCCTTTTGAGAAGCTGAAGACTCAGAGCAATGAAGAGGTCGTTCAACTTGCTCCAAATGAAGAAATCCGGGACCTCATCTGTCACCTGATCTGCCCTGGGGAAAATGGGAGGGACCATCTGAGTGACCTGCTGGGCCACCCCTTCTTTTGGACTTGGGAGAAGTAAGTAAAATGTGGGCTGTGTATAGCACAGTCTCTGGAATAGGGGGGCGAGGTGGTCCGGGCAGGGGTCATGGCCCGAAATCAGCATATCCAGGTTCTTCTGCTGGAATGTGGTTTCCTCTTCTAAAGAATAGGGAGAGAGCCGGGCGTGGTGGCGCACGCTTGTAATCCCAGCATTTGGGAGGCTGAGACCCGAGGATCCGGGTTCCTGGCCAGCCTCAGCTACTTAGTGAGGCATTTCACAACTTAGTGAGACCTGGTTTCAAAATAAAGAATAAAAAAATAGGGCTGGGGGTATAGCTTGAAGGTAGAACGCCCATGAGTTCAATCCCTAGTACCGCAAGAAAAAAAAAAAAAAGAATGGGGGAAGAAGGAGGCTGCCAACCCCATTGTGCAGAAATTTGAAGCATTTTGCTACCTGGATTAAAAACCAGAATATAACCGTTTCCTCTTTCTGCCGAGAGTAGGAAGAAGGGAATGACCATGGTAATTCTGTCCTCAGCCGCTACAGGATACTTCGGGATGTGGGGAATGAATCTGACATCAAAATGCGAAAAGCCAAAAGTGAGATCCTCCAACAGCTACAGCCTGGGCCGTCTGAACCTTCCAGAAGTTTCGAGAAGTGGACATCTAAGGTATAAACAATTCCTACGGTCTAGCAGTTATTCATGGAAGGAGTCTATATCATGTTTCATGTTTGCTTTTTTAGACTTATTTTATACCACTGGCCTTTTCCAACCAGAAAGTGAAAGGTGATTTTCCTTCCTTCCCTCACCCTCCCAGCCTCCCTTGGCTCTCTTGGGTGTCTGCTCCCCGACCCAGAGGCCAGGTCCCCTGAGAGACTCTTAATCAGGCTCCTTAGGGTGGCCTAGACCCAGCCCATGAGTCTCACCATGAAACCTGGCCAAGAATCCTATTACCATCATGATAGGAGTGGCTGGCTAAATGGAGCCTCACTCAGCATGAGGACTTCCAGCTCCGGGGAGACTGGCTGCCTCCATTGCTGGTGAGCAGCTGGGCTCTGAGGAGTCACATCCCCACCTACATTCTGCCTGAGAAAGCGCCCTCCTTGCTATGCTTGCCTCCGGGCTACACATCACACTCATGATTGCTGGCTTACTGTCTCTTTTCTTTGCCAGTCTGTTAAGTCCCATGAGGGTGGAGACTGCCCGCCATCTTGCTGGTCCTTATATTCCTGGCGTGCAGTAGGTGTGCCGTGGACTCTTTGCTAAAGGAACATCGACTGAATTTCGGCTCAAGTGTGGACTTGTAGAAACCGAAATTTGTAACTAGAGCAAATGACAGGGCCAGCTAGAGCTTCTAGAATGCTCGACTGCTCTATGAAAGCCTCAGTTCTTGGGACTTTAGGGAGTTACTACATTTAATCCTTATACGAGCCTCTGATGTAATTATCTTTGTTTTACAGATGGGTAAACTGAGGCACAGGCAAATAATTTTCCCCAAGAGCCAGTAAGGAGTGGCAGAACTGGGGAGAAAAACCTGTTCTTTTCCCCCAACTCATTGGTTCTCTGCCTGGAATTTCATCGACTTACATTGAATTTTAACTGGCTTCAAGTCTTACCTTTATTCCCATCCGAGGCTCTTTTTTTCTGTTGACTTTAGTGACTGGCCCATGTTCGTGGTCACCTAGTTTGTTTTTGGGAGCACGGGTCTAGAGTCTGAGTTTTCTAGAATATATTTCCGCATCTGTTTCTCAACCTGCTCCGTCCTGCCACCCTAGCTGCTCACACAGAGCTCACCTGCAAGGTCCCAGCCATGTCCCCCGAGGGCTGGCCATTCGCCAGTCACTCTTCCTATGTGACTCGCTGGCTTCCTGGTGTTGCATCTTGTTCTGCTACCCCAAACTCTTTCCAAATTTGGGGGCCCTACCAGGGTGACAGGCACAGAAAAAGAGTAAGGCACTCATATGAAAGAAGTTGTCCTGGGATACGAGAGGCAAGGACAAACAAGTCACCTTTTGGAGCTATACTTTGAAACACCCAAAACAAAACCCAACTGCGGTCACTTTGGCAATGGCTGCCAGGCCTGCTTTCTATCTGAGCAAGCCTCCGTTAGGAGGAAATGTAATCAAGTGGGAATTTGGAAGTCATAAGGATGAAAATACTGCATAGTAGCTGGGTGTGGTGGTGCATGCCTGTAATCCCAGGACTTGGGAGGCTGAGACAGGAGGATCAAAGGTTTGAGGCCAGTCTCAGCTACTTAGTGAGGCCCTTAGCAACTTAGTGAGACCCTATTTCAAAATAAAAAAATGAATTAGGTCTGGTGGTTTAGCACAGAGATAGAATGCTTCTGGTTTCAAGCTCTAGTACCCTACCCCCAAAGTATGTGTGTATAATATATATTGTACTACTATATATTATATAATATATAGTGTATATATATGTGTACTTTTTAAAACTGTGTAGTATAATAAGTCAATTTCCTAGTAGTCAAAGATATTTTTTGAATCTCTGTTTTAGTATATCACATTTCATGGAAACAATTCATTTGGAAAATACAGATACAAACTCTCAGATCTAAACATGACTACAGCTAGCATTTTGGTGCATGGCATGTACTTGCATTCTTTTCTTTATGTTAATGGGTTATTGATTAGTAATAGGTAACGTGTTCAAACTTGTATTTTGCCTTAGGGCATTAACATGCCATCCGGATTTATGTTGTGTTGTCACAATATCTTTGCGTAATGCTTTGTTTTTTAGATTGACGAAGATGTTTTGGATGATATGAATGAGTACTATAAGCGAAAAGGCAATTTCTACCAGAACACAGTTGGCGACCTGCTCAAGTTCATCCGGAACATGGGAGAACACATTGACGAGGAAAAAAACAAGTGGTAAGTATTCTTTTCATTCTTATAAACCATCTGTGAAGTGAGAACAATTAAAAATCCAGTTTCAGATTCTTGTCTGCATGGAAAGAGGGAAATATATTTTGACAAAAAAAAAAAAAAAAGTGATTCTTCCCTTCTGTTTGGAAGAGGGTTATAACTGTGGCCTTACAATTAATTATGGCCAGGCATGATGGTGCATGCCTATGATCCCAGTGCTTGGGAGGCTAAGACAGAAGGATTGCAGATTGGAGGCCAGCCTTAGAAACTTAGTAAGACTCTGAGTGACTTAGCTAGACCCTGTTTCAAAATAAAATAAGAAGGGCTGGGGGTGTAGCTCAGAGGTAGAATGCTCCTGGGTTCAATCCCTAGAATAAATAAATAAAAACAATTATGGACATGTTTGGCAGCCTCTCATTTTTTTTTTTTGCGGTACTGGGGATTGAACCCAGGGGCATTCTACCTCTGAGCTACACCCCCGGTCCTATTTTTTATTCTTTATTTTGAAACAGGGTCTCACTAAGTAGCTGAGGCTGGCCTCGAACCCAGATCCTCCAGTCTCAGCCTCCCGAGTACTGAGCCTCCCATCTCATTTTTAGCTTTTTCTGTGCTCCACTGAGCAGAAGGTAGTGACTTCTTATGTGACTAGCACAGGTGACTGGGAAGCTGGGTAAAGTGAATGTACAATTATCCAAATCTAACAACAGAGCTGGGCATGGTGGTGTACACCTGTAATCCCAGCGCTTGGGAGGTTGAAACAGGAGGATCACAGGTTTGAGAACAGCCTCAGCAAGTAGTGAGACTCTCACCAACCTAGTGAGGACCTGTTTCAAAATAAAAAATAAAATAGGGCCGGGGATATTGATCAGAGGTAGAATGCCCCTGGGTTCAATCCCCAGTACCATAAACGGAAGCCCTTCTTGGCCTTGCTATAGAAATGAAGAAGAGACCAGAGCGATCTCCTGGGCCGTCTGCTGTGAATGGGGCGGGGAGAAGAACTTGGGGCAAGGCGTGGCAACCATGGCTGTTTCATTTCAGGATAAAGGAGAGGATTGGAGATCCTTCCCGCTATTTTCAGATGACGTTTCCAGACCTGGCGATCTATGTCTATATGAAGCTGCGGGACACAAAATACAGAAAGCATTTCCCCTCAGCCCACGGCGCATCCGAGTGTGTCGGAGGTGGCCAGGCCAGGGGGCTGGCCATGCCTGAGTGCTGAGTCTGGTTCAAGGAGCCGCTTTCTAGCTGTGTACTCCTTTGGCAGGTCACAACACTCTGGCCTCTTCACTAGCTCCGTTGCTTGTGAGGGCTGAGTTCATGGGTGGGGGGTCAGTTTTGGGCACAGTGCAATCCACGTGTTTGTAACCAAAGTAGTGTAAACTCAAACTGCTGTAGCCTGTTTTAGTGGGGAAAGCTTACTGGCAGGAAGAGGAAGGGTGCTTGCTAAGATTCTTCCTGTCACTTGTGAGTGCCGAGACCCCTCAGAACATCTATTTTTTCAACGATTATCGCATTTCATTCTCACCATGACCTTGAAGAACAGAATTTATTATCCCCATTCAAGAACTCAAGGCTCAGAGGGTCTGAGCTCCCTTGTGCAAGACCATACGACGTGTGCCAAGCTCTTATAAATGGATGTGGTGTGATCATTACCTCTCTCTCGGGTCCTTTTAAATCTTACTTAGCAGCCTGGGGCTCTCCTGGAGAGAGATCCCCAAAGGGAATATGCCAAAGAGGTTCCAGGAGAATTCATTCATTCATTCATTCATTCATTCATATTCATTCATCATTTGTTGAGCGCCAGTATAAATCTAGGCGCTAGTTGCACAAATTCCATTCCTTCTAGAAGTTCACGCACCGGTTTTCCATGACCTTAAGGTGGTAGTTCTCAAATGGTGCAGTTTGGCTCATCAGGGGCATTTGCTCCCCAAGAGGCTTCTTTGGTGCCTGTGGAGAAGTTTTTGATGTCACAGCTGAGGGGTAAGGAGGAAGGACGTGACTGCCATTTAATTGACAGAGGCCAGAGATGGTAGAGATGGTGCCAGACATTCTGCGGTGCGCAAGACAGCCCACAGGACGCAGAATTATCCAGACCTCAACGTCAGTGGTGTTGAGGGGAGAAGGTCCGCCCTGGGGTGGGGCCACGTTTGAACAGGAGGAGGAGTCCGGGGAGCACCCCAGGGAACTGTGGCCCCGGTTTATCTTCTTGCTGCTGGATCTGTGAGGAGGCATTTCCTTCTGGCATCAGCCACTGGAGAGTCCTCCATCCTCCCTCACTCCCTGGGCTCTGTTGGGAGTGCTCCCAGTAGCTCCCGGCACCCAGAGCCACACCTATGTGCACTTCTCTTCATGTCGCAGGGGCACTGGAGCTCTTTGGGACCAAAGACTAGTTTTGAATTTGGATCTTCTCTCTTTAGCAACATGGCTGCCTCATGGTAATGCCCAGTAAATATTCAATGAATAATGAATGAGCCGTCTTTACACCTCACTACTAAATACTATGATGACAACCTTACTTTTGGTGGGTTTTGTCATTTATGCATTATGTCTGCGTGTTTTGGGGATAATCTCGTAGGATAAGCATTGAGATCCTCATTTTACTGATGAGGACGCTGTGGTTAGGAATATCTTGATTTACTCTAGGACGTGCAGCTGGGGAGTGTCCCCGTCTCAATGTGGACCTGTTCTCTGGTGCTAAGTCTGGTGTTCTAACTGTCATGGTGGTTGAGATGGAGCGTTGGAATGGGAATACAATAGCAGCTTATCTCTTTGTGAAAAGGAGGTGTCCTGTTATGGGTAACACTGAATGAAGTTAAGATAGACTGGGGGCAACAAACTGGAGGCTTTTTGAGGGGCGGTGGTGCTGCTGCTGGGGATTGAACCCAGGGGCATTCTATCTCCAAGCTACACCACCAGCCCTCTTTTATTTTTATCTGGAAACAGGGTCTCTCTAAGTTGCTGAGAGCCTCACTAAGTTACTGAGGCTGGCTTCAAGCCAATGATCCTCCCATTTTGGCCTCCCAACTACTGGGATTTCAGATGTGTGCCACCACGCCCTGCTCTGAAGTCTTTTTTCTTTTAAATGAAGGTTTTATGAGCAGAAGGATTGCTTTAGGTATTACAGTTAGGCTTTGGCTGTCTGATTTGTAGTGAGTACTTAGACAGGTCAATCAAAATGCCCCAGGGTGGGGCATGCTCAATAAACTTTGAATCATCTTTTTAAGTCTGATTTTCTTTGCACGACATTTCTACTTTAGAGACTAGTGATATCTACAAGGGAAAATGCTAAATAAGCAATTTCAGGGTGAGTTTTAAGGAAGGACATTTTGCTCTTGAAAAATGTGAAAAGGAACCTATTTCTAGTCCTCTATTCCAGAATAAAGTGGGAATAAAGTAATTCCAGAATAAAGTGGGCCCTGGGCATCCTCATGGAGAGAGCAGGAAAGAATTGATCATTTTATGCTCTGCTCACATTCTCTGAGATTTTCTCTTGACACTCTGCAAATATTTCCCATTTGGTTGTTATTACCATAAACATTATATGGAGCATGTGTTAGGCCAGGTGATTCTGAGCCTGGGTTTGCCAAGCAGAAGTATCAGTTACACAGAGAAGGGAGGAAGTTAGGCACCCAGAAATACTGCCCAAGCAACACTGGTGAGATAATGACAGTAAAAGTAATAAAAAACTAGAAGGAAGCAAGAGAGTAAGTAAGCTTCAGAGATATTTGAGGGATCAAACAGAGGGAACAGCCAGTTCAAGGGTCCTGGGGCATGTTCACAGCTGGTGTGTTTGTGTCTGTATCTCTGTGTCTCTTTCTCTCTCTCTAATGCAGATTGAATCCAGGGGCATTCTACTTCCAAACGACATCCTCGACCTTTGCATTTTTTATTTTGAAACAGGGTCTTGCTAAATTGCTGAGGCTGGCCTCAAACCTGTGATCCTCCTGTCTCAGCCTCTCAAGTACTGGGATTACAGGGTCACCAGGCTTAGCAGGGTTTGGGTTTCTACTGGGTGAGATAAGAAATCTTTAGTGGACTATGGGCATGGGGCAGCTAAGCACAATTTGAATTTTAAGAGAATCACTCTGGCTTCTCTATGAACAGACTGCAGAGGGCAAGAGTGAAAAGAAGGAGATGAACTAAGAGATCATTAGATAAGTCATGCAAGAGATGTGGTAGCTTCCCTCGGGTGAAAGCAGGGGAGCTGATTTCAGGGAGACCATGGGTGTGTCTTGAAGGGGGAGTCCACACAATTTGCTGACAAGAGGGGGCACTGGTGTGTGGGAGAGAGAGGGAGGAGTCTGAGACAATGGTAAGCGTCTTGACCTGGACAACCCCCAAGGAATGAAGCTGCTGTCCCGGGAGATGGAAAGGTTCTGGGACAAGGAGCAGGTGCAGAGGGAAGATGAGCAGTTTCACCCTGGACATACTGACTGTGATCTTCCTGCTAAACATTGGGATGGAAATGCTATATAAGGTTAAATGGGTGTCTTCGGAGTTCAGGCAGAGGCTGGCTGGGGACGAATTTGTGAATCAGCTAATGATGGCATTAAAGCCTTGTGCCGATAAACGATCATCAGGACAATGAGTAGATAGAAAAGAAGAGAAGAAAGAGGCAGAGGGAGGCTGGTCATTACTTCTGCCCCTTCTGCTTATTTCCTTTTAGCCAGAACTTAGTTCCATGTCCCTCTCTATCTAGCTGCAAAGGAGATTGGAATGAAATTTCTTTTTCTTTCTTTTTTTTTTTTTTTTTTTTTTTTTGCGGTACTGGGGATTGAACCCAGGGGCATTCTACCTCCGAGCTACACCCCCAGCCCTATTTTAAAAAAATTCTTTATTTTGAAAAGGTTCTCACTAAGTTGTGGAGGGCCTCACTAAGTAGTTGAGGCTGGCTGTGATCCTGGATCCTCCTGTCTCAGCCTCCTAAGTACTGGGATTACAAGCGTGCGCCACCATGCCTAGCTTGAAATGAAGTTTCTACTTGGGTAACCAGGGACCCAGCTAAAACATGGGAATCCTACTACTAAAAATAGTAAGAAGGGACACTGAGGGATAATTAGTAATGACTCGGGACCTGGTATTTTATGATGCATCTAACGGAGAGAGACTAGAAAGGGCCCAGCCACCCCTAAAGGATGTTTTCCTGTTTTTGTTTTTCCTTTTTGAATGAATTGTTTCTGTGGGTGGCCTCTGCTGTTCTGGGGTGCAGCCAGGTGGCCAGGCCGGGCCTGGGGGACAGAGTGGAGGTGGGATAGGGGCTCAAGAAGGGGCAGTGTTGCGTGCAATGCTAGGTGCCAGCCACAGCACTGCTGGGATGGTTTGAGACATAGCAGCAGATGCCAGCATCTCCCTGCCAGGACCACTGACTGGTTTCTGCGGCCGCTTCCTTTTTTATCCCTCCTGTAGTAACCATAGTAACCACCATTGCTCTGACCTCAGCTGCCGCTGCCACTCAAGGGCGGTGGCTGCTGTGTCTGCCATCTGTTACCGCTGCTTCGCCCAGTATTGGGGCAACCATGGCCACCACTTCTGCAACCACTGTAGCTACTGCCAGTCCAGGTGTCCACCACCCCTGAGGTTTGCTGAAAGGTCTTCCTGCAGCCTCCAGGGTGTCCATGGTGAACACCTCTACCATCTCATGACAGCCAAGTGCCCATGGATTCAACTTGCATGCACAGATCAAGCAAACTCAGGTGCTGGGAGCAAAGAACCTAGCATGAGGGTGCAGAAATTGTGTGGTCAAGCAGACTACGTGCCTGCACCTCACCCCACCCTGTTTGCCTATATAAGCTTCACTCTTCATGTGGAGGGAGAGCCAAGTCTGCAATCTCTGTCCTATGCCCTGTCACCTTTGTGCTTGAGCACAATCCCTACTACAGCCTCCTTGGGGTGGTCTTGCTTGCCTCTTTGTGATTTCTATCTTGAACTGAGCACTGAGCACTCTAGTAACACAGAGAGCTGGTAGCACCGGGCACTGGTAACAGTAAAGGGAGCTGTACTTTGCCTTTCCATGATTTCTATCTGAGTAGAGCAAAAGAGGAGCTAAAGTGCATTTGTATATTTACAGTTGTTTTGGTCAGCATTCTCGGTGCTGTGACCCAGTAAGCACACAACTTAGAGGAAGGAAGATTTATTTGCTCACACTTTTTGGAGATTTCAGAGGTTCAATCCATGTTAGGCTGGATCTGCAGAGATTAGGGCATGGCGGAGGGAAGCAGAGAGAGAGGGAGAGAGCAAGGGCTCTGCTCTCACTTCATGAAGGTGGGAAGCAAGTGGATTCAAAGACACAAGCACAGTCCTTAAGGTCACACCCACAGGAACCCAACCTCCTCTATGCACACCTCTCCTGCCTAGGTTACCACCCAGTAAAGCCATAATAATGTGTTTTTCCACTGATGAGATTATGACTTAATTATATCAACTTTGACTATTAATACATGAGCTCTTCAGGGAACATTCTATATCTAATCATAACAACTGTCACGTTCCTGGAAAGGACTCTGGAGTCTCTGTGGACTAAAAGGATTGAGGCAAACTATCACTGCTCTTGAAACCACAGAAATGTCGAGGGATTGACCAAGAAGGCAACATTTTTGCTTTAGTAGCAAACCCTAAAACTGTCTACTTGCCTCATTCCGGACGTAAGCACCAGGAGAACACAGAGAACAGAAGGGTCAGGGGCAGAACAACAAATGGCATAATCACAGCGTTTCTTTTAATAGGACCTAGAGAGCTAGAGTCAGCCCAGCCAAGGCTAACCAGTGTGACTGGAGACAAGGTCCTCTGCGTCCATTCTCACTTCCTACTTCTCCTTTTCTTCAGCAATGAAATGTATATGTCACCCATCATGGTCTCCACCCTGGTTGCGTGTTAGAATAATTTGGGTCCCAACCTAGACCATTTAAATCAAGACCTTGGGTTGGCCTCAGGCTCTGTCATCTAAAAAAGTCTTCCAAGGACTTCTGATTTCGGATCTGGCATGTATGGTGTTTAGAAGTCATCACTCTATCCTAAAAGCAAGTAAATAATTGAGAACACTGAAAAATCAATAGCTCTTTTTAGATCCTGCATAAGAGTGAGGTTGTAGGGCAAACTCCTGCCCTGAAACTGGAATGTCAGATAGGCAGATACAGAAAATCACAATGCAGGGGGAAGATCCACTCGGGGGACTCAGTGGGAACAAGTACTGGGTAGGAAACCTATACTGCAATTGACAGACTACTGGAGGCTCAGTGTGGGCAAGTATGAGAGGTAATTTTTTTTTTCTTTTTTTTGTGGTGCTGGGGATTGAACCCAGGGACATTCTACCTCCAAGCTACACCCACATCCCTTTTATTTTTATTTATTTATTTATTTATTTATTTATTTTATTTTATTTTGAAACAGGGTCTCACTAGGTTGCTGAGGGTGTCATTGAACACACCAGTCCTCCTGTCTCAGCCTCCCAAGCACTGGGATCTTCTTAGAGGTAAATATGACAGGGTGTGAGGGCTTCCCTATGACTGGTTCTCCTTAAAAATTTTATCTCACTGTATGGTGGCACAGGCCTGCAATCCCATTCTTCTGTTGATGGAGATGCCCTGTGTTTTTATTTGCTAAGTCCAGCAATCCTACAGATGTAGGACTTTAAGTGTGTGTGTGTGTTTCTACTCCCACTCCTACCTACCCAAACCCACCTTTTGGCATGATTTCTGTCTCACATGTATATAAACTGTTGAGTGTCTGTGAGTAGAATCTCAGCATAGCACCAGGAAACATCACAGACTTTGGATCTGCTTACTAGACATGCAGTCTGGGCTGCCAGCTGATCTCTTTCTACTTCCATTTCTTTGCCTGTAGAACGAGGCTTATAATTCCTGCTATGGTTATGGAATGGCCCCTTGAAGAGCTCATAAAGTGGTGTCTGGAGTTGATATAATTGAGTGTCAAGGGTTGTAAACCCAACAGTGGATACATCCATTACAATGGATTTGTCTTGTCTGGGTGGTGGCTAGAGGGGGTGGATCCCTGGAGGTGAATTATATATGGTGGTTCCTCCT
This sequence comes from Graphiurus murinus, assembly GCA_004027655.1. Taxonomy (NCBI): domain Eukaryota; kingdom Metazoa; phylum Chordata; class Mammalia; order Rodentia; family Gliridae; genus Graphiurus; species Graphiurus murinus. The sequence continues at coordinate 12,970 of PVLC010019811.1, forward strand.
CTCCCTTCTCTCTCTCTCTCTCTGTCTGCCTCCTGCCGCTATGCCCTGAGATCCTTGGTACCCAGTCTCACATGAACTGAGCCCAAAGCTGTAAGAAAATAAACCTTTCCTCTAAGTTACATGGTCAGTCTTTTAGATTACAGCTGCAGGAATGCTGACTGCAACAATTCTCATCCCTGTTGTCATATAATAAATGCTCAGTAAAGGGTTGTTCTTTAAAAGCATCTGATGGGACTAAGGGTGTGCACTGGAGAGGGCTCAGGAGGAAATCTGTTCATTCCCTATTAATAGTAAGTAAATTACCTAGCGGACTATATACGTATCGGAAATTAGATTTTGTGATGTCCTCACTACTCTACCCCCATGGATCATGAAGCTCATTGCAGAAAAGTCACTGGAAGTTTCTCTAGGAATTAACTATATTATTCCTGGTCAACCACCCCCCCACACACATTCTGGGAAGTTCAGAGAAAAAATGGAAAGACTGTCGGTGACTAATGGCCCCAACCCCCAACCATGTGCAGGACCCCATGCTGTGAACTTGGCCTACATTATTTTCTTGGTCCTCAAACAACCCTGCGAGGTACCTGCTCTGTTTCTCATATAAAGGTGTTGGGACTCAGCCGGGTTAGGTAAGTAATTTGCTGAGATCATGAAGGTAGTCAAGAGGAGAGAGGGTTTGAAAGCAGTCTGCCTTGTGGCCAAACTTGAGCTGTGCTGGAATGGCAGCAGAGCCTCCTGGTCTGGATGCTGTGGGTCAGGGGGAGGCTCGTGAGTCAAAGCCACTGGGTGCTATGGGCTGGCCCAACATCTTGATCCAGGATGGGGAGTGGACTGTGCATTAATCTCTTGAGTTGGAAATGACCTGGGGTGCCTTCTGGGGAAAATGTACTGTTTTACCCTTTTCCTTAAGAAGGGGATGGAAGGCCCACAGTGATGGATATGGAGATCTTTATTCTGGCTAGTGACCTGCAGCCCTGGTGGAGGTGAAGGGGCGAGGGCTGTACCCCAAGGTGCTGCACACACGGGCCGTGCCTTCCTCTGGGGCGATGCTTGATCGGTTGGTGGAACTCAAAACAAGGGACAGAGGTCTTTTCCTACTTCTGTAGAAAGAGCAGAGGTTTCCATGTCAATCTCTGATACATGGGTCTGAAAAGGCTCCTCTGCAGGTGAAAGCAGCCCTCTCGGTCTCTCCGGCTCTTTCTTCTTTCCTCTGTCTCTTAAGTCACTCTTTAGTCTGAACGGGTTATAGGAGCTTCCTAAAAATAAATAAATAAATAAATAAATAAATAAATAAATAAATAAATAAATAAATAAATAAATAAATGGTTCTTAAAGCATCAAAAATTATTGGGATATAAGTTGTTTTACTAAAGAGTGGCATAAATTATGGAACCAACCTCGGTATCCATCAACAGATGAAGGGATTACAAAATTGTGGGAAATACACGCAATGGAATTCTACTTAGCAATAAAGAAGAACAAAATTATGTCATTTGCAATAAAATGGAAGGACCTGTAGAACATTATGCTAAGTGGGACTAGCCAATCACAGAAAGTGAAGGGTCACATATTTTCTCTAATATATGCAAGCTAGAAAATAATTGGAATAATAGAGGAACTCTAGATAATGGAGAAGAAACCTCAGGAGAGCCAGGCAGGAGGTCTAAGGAAAGGGGAGGGGGAAGACTGAGGTTCATTAATGGAAATATTACCATCGACTATGTGTACATAGGTGATATGCCAACGTCAATCTTAGTACTCTGTATTGGGAAGGGAGGAGACGGGAAGGGGGCCCACTGAGTGCTGTGTGCATGTATGTCATTGTGAGACTATAATTCACCAATAATAAAAGCACATTAAAAATAGTAAAAAAAAAAAGAAAATGGCTTTGATATTTTCTCTTGGTTGTACTAGCTATAGTTATAATTTACTTTGTGTGTGTGTGTGTGTGTGTGTGTGTGTGTGTGTGTGTGTGGTGGGGATTGAACCCAGGGACACTCTACTTCTGAGCCACACCCCCAGCCTTATTTTATTTATTTATTTTAATTTTGAAACAGTATTTCACTAGATTGATGAGAGTCTCACTATTTGCTGAGGCTGTCCTTGAACCTGTGATCCTCCCATCTCAGCCTACCAAGTACTGGGGTTACTGGCATGTGCCACCATGCCTGGCTTGTAATTGACTATTGATTTGATTTTCTGATGATACCACAGTCTAAGGTTATCAAAGGCATACACCTTAACTGGCTCCTTTCAAAGGACAGAAAATGAACCTAGTTACTCTAAAATTAAGACTAGAGTTTAGGTCTTTAGGTCAAAAACTTTACAAAGACTCCATTAGTTAGTAGAACTTGGGGAAAGGGCTATTCCTTTTGGGTGTGAGAATTCTCATGGATGGTTATCATGGAATGAGAACAGAAAAAAGAATGCACAGTGCTGTATTCTAGCCCAGACTCCGCCATTAACCACCTAGTTATCTTGTGAAAGTCGCCTACTTTCTCTGTATATCAGTTTCTTCACGTGCTTAAAAATAAGTGATTTCTGACCTGGTCACTCACAGGGTTGTTGTGAGGGTTTACTGAGATGATGAATGTCAGCCATTGTGCAAAAGGGTGGTCCTACCATTAAAGATCCCCCCTTTCAACTGGGCGTGGTGGCACATGCCTGTAATCCCAGGACTTGGGAAGCTGAGACAGGAGGTTCGTAGGTTCACAGCCAGCCTCAGCAATTTAGTGAAGCCCTCTGCCACTTAGTGAGACCCTGTTTCCAAATAAAAAATAAGATAGGAGCCGGGCGTGGTGGCGCACGCTTGTAATCCCAGTACTTGAGAGTCTGAGACCAGAGGATCCGGGTTTGCGGCCAGCCTCAGCTACTTAGTGAGGCCCTCTGCAACTTAGTGAGATCCTGTTTCAAAATAAAGAATAAAAAAATTAGGGCTGAGGATGTAGCTCAGAGGTAGAATGCCCCTGGGCTCCATCCCCAGTACTGCAAAATAAATAAATAAATAAATAAATAAATAAATAAATAAATAAATAAATAAATAAATAGGGCTAGGGGTGTAGCTCAGAGGTAGAATGCCCCTGGGCTGAATCCCCAGCACCACACAAACATAATAAAATAAAATAAAATAATAATAAAGTAAAATAACCCTCCTCTGTCGCCGCTGAGCATATCGGCACCTCGGTCCCTACAATGTTTGGTGACCTCTCCATCAGTCTGTCATGGAATTCTTCAACTACCCTGAGCCAGGATTCACTCAAGGCCACGCAGCTGCAGAGAGAGTCAGAGCCCAGGCCGGCTGACCCAACCCACGGTGGAAAGGGCGCCTCCAACAGGACCCAGACTCACGGAGGACCTTCTCTTGCACTCCCCCCCATCTCACCCTCTGCTGTCTGGTCCTGCCGTATCTGAGCCGTTGGCTTTTTCCTTCTTGATCTTCCCAGGGGCAGATGGCACCGGGGCGCTTCGTGTCTGACCAGAAAAGGTTCTGCCGGTGCTGGGAGGCCTCTGAGGGATGATTTGCCTCTGGTAGGGGGAGCCTGACTTGATTATTTCTTCTCCTTTTTGGCATGGGATAATCTTTGTCTAAAAGAAGAGAAAAGAATAGCGGGTTATCACGAAAGCAGTGGGGTAACTGGAGTCGCACTGACTTCTGTTGTGTCGGGGCCGTTTCCTTCAGACATAGAAATGGCCAGAACTAACCCTCCCTTGCCTTCAGGACATGGCTTCTCAAGTTCTCATCTTCCCGAAGAGCTTGCAACCTGGGAAGCCACGCCTGGCCATTGCAGGGTAAAGAGCTCCGAAGCCGGTACCTGTGTGCGCTCCCCAGGTTCCACCACCAGCAGCCAACACCTGAGCAGCTCCGAGTCTTTATTTATCTACTTACTTATTTTCATGATACTAGGAATTGAATCCGGAGGCAGGGGGGGTTCTATTCTGAGCTACTCCCCTGGTCCTATTTTTAATATTTTATTTTGAAACAAGGTCTCTCTAAGTCACCATGTGCTGGCCTCAGACCTGCGATCTTCCAGCTCTGGGATTACAGGTGTGTCACTCCCAGCTCCAAATCCTTATTGTAAGGTCAGGCCTGGTGAGGAAACGAGGCCTGCCATTCACAGAGGCCACTCTCTACAAACTTGAACTTCAGGTCACTCTTTGGCATCGCTCAGCTGTGGCTTCCTGGGGATGCTCCCAGGGCCCTAACTCAGGAGTGAGTGAGACTGCGTCAGACTTCGGTGGGCTCACTTCCTTTCTTTTCTTACTGCCAACATCCTGCCAAGCAGAATGGCGTCTCTTTTTGCCACCTTATGCCTCTTACCCCAAAGCGCCTCAGTTATGTGGGAAGTTGGCAATAAAAGATTGCCTGGGACATTCTTCCTCCAGCTGCAAAGTTCTCCTGGAAGTCAGAGCAAGAACTCCAACTTCCTAAGAGTGGCTGTACTAGTTGCCCTTGAGCGAGGACCTCTCCAGAGAAACCCTTCCTGGACTGCCCCGGCTCCCAGCCTCTCCCGAGCCAGCAAGCTCAGCTTGGTTCTGCATGCAGAGGGGTGTTAGAATGTGGAGCTATGGAGGACATAGCGTCTCTGAACTGAAGGAGATTTCCGGCTCATGCCTACCCCGAGGCAACACTCAGCTGCACGCCAGATAGTTCAAGTCTCGACTGGGTAAAGTTGTCTGATGAAGCTAAAGACAAATACAGAGAAAAACTCAGTCAGGATCCACGACACAGACACCATCATGGGAGGAGGTGCAGCCTGCAGAGGGCCAGCCGGGAGCACTTCCAGGGAACTTCTCCAGGGGAGAGGCTGGGGATTTCTGTCTCCTCCTGGCCAATGAGGGGTTTGGCCAAGCTGGGCTTAGAGTTGCTTTCTAGTTGAGTAGTGGATTTTTTTTTTTTTTTTTTTTTTTGGTGGTATGCATTGGGGATCAAACCCAGGGGAATTCTTTCTCTGAGCTACACCCTCAGCCCTTTTTAATTTTTTTGTTTTGAAACAGGATCTTGCTAGGTTCTTGAGAGTCTCACTACATTGCTGAGACTGGCCTCGAACCTGCGATCCTCTTTTCTCAGCCTCCCAAGTATTGGGGTTACAGGTGTGTGCCACCACGCCCTACTCAACAGCGGACTTATACATAAGCAGGGGGGTTCCAACTCACAATTCTGGATGGGACTGGAAATCATGTCCCCCCGCTGTTGTTGAGGCCGAAGCCACTCCACGCCCCGGAGCAAGGTGAACCTCAGGGTGGCGTGGTCTCCTGGGGAGGAAAAGAGAGGGGCACATTCAGACCCCTAGGACAGCTGATGAAGCAAGAAAGCTCTTCTCTGGTGCTTCTCATATCACGGGATGTTGAGGACAGAAATGATTTAAATCCAGGCCTTTGTATCTTAGATCCGGGGTCTGGCGCTGAGAGAGTAAGCAAGGTTCAGGTCTCTCAACTCATCGGGGAACCCTGAGGCCTGGGCTGAGGCCCCTTAATTCAGGGCATCCATCCGCTGACCTCTTCCTCCTTTTGATTCCAGGGGAGGTTTAGGGAGTTACTTCCCTGGAGCTCAGCTCGAAGAACTGTAGCAAAGGCTAAAGGGAGTGAGACCCTCTCTTTGGTTATCGACAAATCAAAGAGAGGGTCTCACTCCCCTGTGTGAGGATTGCTTTTTGCCCTGCCTGCGTCTTCTCTCTCCTTCTGCCCACCTCTTCACTACACCCTTTCTTGTCCTCATTTCTAAATCATCTTCTAAATAATCATCCTAAATAAACCCTCTCACCTGCAGGGACATTTTGCCCCAAGTATGGAAGAGATGGCTGATTTCTGGCTGCCACCTGACATTTTGTAAGGCAGAGACAAGGACATAGAGTGATATTCATGGGTCAGAGTGCAGCCCCAGCCAGGGAGCTGGGGGATTTGCTTCCTATGAGGCGAGGTCCCTGTCAGCCCAGAGTTGCTTCCCCAGCTGTGCAGATGGGTTGAGGTCTCCTTTGCGGGCTAAGAAGGAGGTGGGATTCACGTACCGTGAAGCCAACATGGGAACAGGGTAGGTATCTGGGAATTTGGACATGGGAATAAAGCCGGTGTGGGCTAAATCAAGAGGCTCTTCAGCTCCATTACTGGCAAGTTAGTTGCCGCCACTAATACTCCTGCCCTACCTCCATGTTTTGTTCTGAGGTTGGTCTTGTCCCCAGGTTCATGGCCCTGGACTCTTTGATTTCGAGAACTTTCTACCGAGAGACATCTAGCTTTGTCCTCAGGCACTACCCTGTCCACCCTCTTCCCCTTCACTAGAATTCCCTTTTGCTCAAGTACTAATCTCAGCTGTATCTCAGGATGGGGAAAGGGACTGGGTTTAATGGCTTTGTGCCAAGAAAATATATGTGTGTATGTTTATTTACTTATGTTTTTAAATGTCAACAACACACCTAATAATTATATAATATAATAACATACCAAATACATTATATATTATTATGGTATAATATACCTAATAATTATATGATATATAAATTAATAATAAACACATTAATCCCTCATAATCGTAATACCCAGAGATAACTCTATTGACATTTTATTTTTAAGTTTCCTCTATGCTTTCATAAAAGTAATATGCACACGTATTGATATATATTTATTTATCACATTAAAACTATATCATGTGTCTAGTTTTAAATTATCTTTTCACTTAACTCTATGCTTTTCAGCTGGGAATGGTGGTGCACGCCTGTAATCCTAGTACTCGGGAGGCTGAAACAGGAGGATCAAAGGTTGGAGGACAGCCTCAGCAAGTAGTGAGACTCTCATCAACCTAGGGAGACCCTGTTTCCAAACAAAACAAAAACAACAACAATAAAAAAAAAAAAAAAAAAAAAAACACAAACAGGGCTAGGATGTAGTCCAGAGGTAGAATGCCTCTGGGTTCAATCCCCAGGACCACACACAAAAAACAAACAAACAAACGCATGCTTTTCAAGTGGTTGGGCTTAACAGAGCCTCCTGCACAGCAGCGAAGCAGTGTCCACCTCCAGGTGCCTGCTCTGCGGGCTGCGGTGGCCATGCCCAGAGGCATCCTGGGAGCCACGGCCTGGAGCCCTACCAGGAGAGGCCGCCTCTTGCTGGCGTTGCCTGGAGCCCAAGTTCAGCAGAGGTCCGCAGCTCCAGCGCCCCCCGCCCCGCGATGGCTGGGTCTTACAGCTGGCCCTCACGGCCCTCACTTTCTCTCCACCAGCCCCAATCACGGGAGAACTGGCCGGGTGAGTCACGGAGGAGCTTACCTCCGCTCCAAGGAGGGTACTTGTAAATAGATTTGGGAGGAGTTCTGATGTCCTTCAAAGTCTTCCCCATGTACGAGAAGTAAGAGCGCACTGCTTTCCAAGAGCAAAACCTGTGGGAAGAATGGCTTTTGGTCACAGGGAGAAAAACCCCCAGCGGAGGGCTGGACCGGAGGGCACCGGGGACCCTTGAGTGGACTGGTGCTCACGGAGCGGGGTGGGGGCATCCTGGCTCCCAAGTGGTGGCCCTCAGAGGCCCTCCCCTGAGGCTCCTCTTTGTCCAGACCTGGCTGCAGCAAGGGCCTGGCGTGGGTGGAACGCTGGGACATTGAGAATAATTCTCTCTGCCCAGGCCAGGATGAACCCCTGGGCTGCTCACCTGAGTATCAGACCCTAAAATCCCTACCTAACCCTGCCTGTGCAGCCGGAATGTCTGACTGGCTCTCCTCTGCCCCTTCTGGGGGGCCCGCTCCCCTCTCCGGATCCCCAGCAGGCCTCTCCCTACAGCAGAGCCTCCTCTGTAGACTCCTGAACTCACTGTGCCCTGGGGACTCAGGCCCTTGCCTTTCCATTCCGGTTGCTTCCTCCCATTCCGCCTGCTCCACTGCATCTCCCTGACCCACGGCCCTCCCAATAAGCCACAGAGGCATCTTTATGATGGTAAGAGACCAAGACCTGGTTCTAATCCTGGCCTTACCACTTCCCAAGTGATCCCAGGCAAGTCCCTTTCAATCACCATGAGCCTCAGTTTCCTCATCTGTTAAATGGGGACGATCATACTTTGCCCCAACGACCTCAGAGGGTTGTTGAGAGCTTCATTTGAGGTAATTATAATGTCATAGTTTCCCAAACTTAGCGCCTTCCATCCCCTTTTCAGAGAAACAAAATTACTTAGCATCCCCTTGGGTGCTTCCACTGCCCCCTTATTTTTATTAAATGTCCTCCAATTGCCCCCCAAGGCTACTACTGCCCCCCCAATTGTTCCAGCCTCTCCCCCCCCCACCTTGAGGGTAGTATCAGTGACTTTGGGAATTGATGATACGTGAACACAGTTTTCACCATATAAATCTCTTTATAAGTGTATAGGAAAGCAAATAAAGGCCAGCCGCTTGAGGATCAGGAATTAAAACCTCCTGAGGCAACCCTAGGTTTCCTTAGGACAAACTGGGGGAGCTCAGTGCTGAGTCAAGCCAGGGCAAGCTTTCATTTTCCAGAAGTGCCTGATCCCTCAAAAAAATGTCTCGGGATGAATTTCCACGTGGTCCTGTTTAGGAGAACTAGAACTGGGTACTAGGTAGCTATGGATTTTCAAAAGGTTAAATGCTTATCCTGAATTAAGAGTTTTGCATTTCAATCCTGTATAAAATAATTTATTATCTTGGAGATTTTAAAATAATGATTGGTAAGCAACCTTTACACTTTTTGTGTATGTGTGTGTGGGACTAATGGTCAAGCCCAGGGTCTTCCTGCCTCGGAGCTATACCGCCAGCCCTATTTTAATTTTTATTTTGAAATAGGATCTCACTAAGTTGCAGAGAGCCTGGCTAAGTTGCTGAGGCTGGCCTTGAACCTTCGATCCTCCTGTCTCAGCCTCTCAAATACTGGGATTACAGGTGTGTGCCACCATGCCTGGCTCCCTTTACGTTTTTAATAAAGTCACATTTTGTGGGGAAGAAGGAGACCTGAGGAGCCAGAGTCCTGTGAGGATCCCCATTATCCTTGTCTGGGAAGATTCCAGCCAGCTGCCTTCTAGCCACTGCCACACACCGCGTGGAAGACACCAACTGTGCGATGGTGGCCCACAGGGGTAAATGACCAGCCCAGACTTGGCAGGCAGGTTCAGCTCCAGTGAGCACAGGTTGCATTTGATCTGCAGATATTTTGTTCGCTTTGGTCTCTGGCCTTCACAGGTCCCTCTCTGTGTTTTCACTTTGAATGAGTAACCACATCTGCCACTTCAACCTTGGAAGAATTGTCATAAAACTTTTTTTTTTTTTTTTTTTTTTTTTGTGGTACTGGGGATTGAACCTAGAGTCATTCTACCTTCACGCTATACCTCCAGCCCGATTTTTAAAATTTATTTGGAAACAGGGTCTCACTAGGTTGGTGAGAGTCTCACTACTTGCTGAGGCTGCTCTCGAGGGTGATCCTCCTATCTCAGCCTCCCAAGTCCTGGGATTACAAGTGTGCTTCTGAATTTCTAGTTCCTCTTCCAAGTTGGAATACCCTAGCAACTGCGCCCCCCAGTGGTTGCAATAATTTGGACCCACAGTAAAGATGCTCCTGGCTCCGCCCCCCAGCACTGCCGTTGTGCTAGCCTAAGGAAATCTCGCACTCTGTTCCAAGCAAGCAGGAAAGCAGACGAGCGACCCAGCCTTTTGGTGCCCAGGCTCACTCTGCTTTGCATCCTCCGACTTGGTACTCAGTGCCATCGACAGGATACACCGAGTAAGGTCAAAACGACCACCTTCGCGCCCCCGCCCACGAAACCGGAAGTGACGAAACAGAAGTCTAGAGGAAGGCAGCCATCTGTTCAGGAAGCCCAAGGGGTTCTTGCCTGGGCCTTTGGCAGGTCAGGGGAGAGGATTACCTTTTCCAGAAGTACATGATCACGGGGAAGACAGACATGATAGCCCCGTGGAAGGTGGTCCCGTCGATGTGGCCCTCTGAAATGGCAGCAAAGATGGCATCCTTCTGGGCCTCGGAGATATTCACCTACGCAGAGAGTGGGAGTGACTTCGGGGAAGGCAGACATTCCTCTTAGCCCCGAGCCTCAAGGTCACCCCCTGGCCAGAAGGCAGAACCCTGTGTGTTCTGGGTCCGTCAGGACCTATAGTTGGCCCAGGACTCAGCCAGGGGCCTGGCAGTTGGTTTTTAGAGTTCTTATAGGGGAGACGCTTCTTGGTGACAGAAGTCCCCCTTACCCTTAGCTTCGGAGGGACGTCAGAATGCAGGAAGAGCTTTAGGATGATGTTAATTTTGGACCGCAGTAGGATCACATCATTCTCATTGTACGTTCGGGTGACCTGCAGCACGTGAGCCGAACGCACCAAACCGTTAAATCTAAAATAAGAGGCATTGAGTAAGGAATTAGCAAGGAGGAGATGAAAATGGTGACTGTATAGGGTACCTGGCCCAGTACCTGAAAAAAAGACAAGGCCTGAAAAAAGACAAGGCCAATTCTAGGCCAAGTTTTGACTTCATTCAATCATAATTCATCCCTTGGCAATTTTGGTTTTGTGTGCAGTGGTGGGAATTGAACTCAGGGGCATTCTGCCTCTAAACTACAACCCCAGGCCTTTTTTTATTTTTATTTTGAAACAAGGTCTTGCTAAGTTGCTGGGGCTGGCCTCGAACCTGCGATCCTCCTGTCTCAGCTTCCCAAGTCCTGGGATTGCAGCCGTGTGCCACCATGTCCTGCCATTGGCAAATATTAATGGAGCACAGACCACATGTCAGATAATATGCTAAATGCGCTTTCAAGTGCATTTCTTCACCCGAGCTCCCTTCTCTATCCATCCCGGTCCTGCGGCAGGTTTTACCTCTGACAACTTCACGGGCTAAGGGCTATTTTGCTCCTTCTTCCTCTGTGCTGACGCTGAGGCAAGCCCTGAGATGCAGGAAGGTTCCACTCATGTACAGCACTTTAGACAACAGAGGTTTGGGCTTCATTCCAATAGTAAGGAGAAGCCGCCGGAGCAGTGGAGGCAGGAGAGTAACACAACCTGGTTTTATGCTTCCAATAGATGACTCTGATTATGATGCAAAGAATCGCGGAAGCAGAGCAGTAGCCAGAGGCTCTCGACTCTGTATCTCCCTCTGCTCCTCCTCCCCCCTCTAAACACCTTGCTACTTGACCCCTACTCATCCTTCAAAATTCAGCCTAGGTGGCCTGCCTTCCGACAGCTCAGCCCTGAGGTCTCACAGTTGTTTAAACACACTTGCTGTGCCTGACTCTACCTAGCAACTCTCGTCCCGAGAAACTCCCTTTTATTTGTGTCTTGTCTGCCAGCCCACTAGCTTGTGGGATCTTGGAGTGTAGAGAACATGTTTTGTTTTATCTATAATTTATAGCTAAATCCTGCAGTCAATAATGAGTAAGTAAGCCGAGCATGGTGGCACAAGCTTGTAATCCCAGTACTTGGGAGGCTGAGATCGGAGGATCTGGGTTCTCGGCCAGCCTCAGCTACTTAGTGAGGCCCTCTGCAACTTAGACCCTGTTTCAAAATAAAGACTAAAAATAAGACTGGGGATGTAGCTTGAAGGTAGAATCCCCTGGGTTCAATACCCAGTACCAAAAAAAAAAAAAAAAAAAACCCACAAAAACAAAGAGCAAGTGATAATAAACAGTATTATTATTATTATTATTATTATTATTATTATTATTATTATTGCAGTACTAGGGGTTGAACCCAGGGGCATTCTACCTCCAAGCTACACCTTTAGTCCAATTTTTTATTCTTTTTATTTTGAAACAAGGTCTCACTAAGTTGAGCAGGGCCTCACTAAGCAGCTGAGGCTGGCTGCGAACCTGGATCCTCCCATCTCAGCCTCCCAAGTACTGGGATTATAAGCGTGCACCACCACGCCCAGCTCTAATAAGCAATTTTAGAATTGAATTAAACCCATTAAACCCATCTCTGCAGTACAGTGGAAGATTTTTTTTTTTTTTTTTTTTAACTAAACTGCCCTAACCGATGTGTGTGTTACCGGGTGCTTTGCATTTCCACAAATCACAGTGCCCGGTGCCCTTGGCCTTGCCCTGCCCAGCAGAGCCTGGGCCATGCTTAGGACCCTCACACCTCCCACTAACGGAGGCAGGTGTTTACCAGGAGTTATTCATGTTTCTTCTCAGATGATTTTGCCCTTGGTGCTTGTTACTCTAATTTGTAACTCATGAAAACTGACAAAATACAGACATAAAAAGCATTTGTTGTTTCTGTGAAAAGAATTTGGACGCTTTGAATTGTTCCAAGAAAGGCAAGTAGGTTTTTGGAAAAATCGCTGTTGAGCCTGGGAGACTTAGTGAGATGCTGTCTCAAAATAAAATAAAAAGGGCTGGGGATGTAACTCTGTGATAGAGCACCACTTGCCTGGCATGCATGAAGCCCTGGGTGCAATCCCTGAAAGGGGGGGGGAGAGGGAGGAGGGAGAGGGGGAGGCGGAGGAGGAAGAGGGGGAGGAAGAGGAAGAGGGAGAGGGAGGAGGGGAAGGAGGGGGAGGAATAATAATAAAAGAAAAAATGCTGATGAGTTAGGTGTGGCAAAAGAAATTTAAACTGAAAAACAGATATCAAAACTCCGAAGGATTGGGCTGGAAGCCTAGCTCAGTGACCGAAGTGTTTGCTTAGCATGTATGAGGCCCTAAGTTTGATCCCTAACACTGCAAAACCAGAAACCCTGAGAAGGATTAAATTGCTTTAAAGTAATCTTTAAATTCCTGTTCCACCTTTTTAAAAAATCAAAATTAGAGTTACTTAACAGCCTTTAGGTATAGGTAAGAGTTTATACAAGAAAAATATATGGACCTGTATTAGTGGATTGGTTTAGGTTTCACATCCAAATATGGCAAGTGGATGAATGTACATTAATACATTCATCCACTTTAATCATATTAATCAACTATTAATAATAATTATGTGTATATAATATTAATCAACTATTTTCAATAATTATGTGTATATAATATTAATCAACTATTAAAAATAGTTGATTAATATTATATACACATAATTTTTATTATGATAGTTCTTGGCTTTAATGGAAGAACTATTGGTCCAGTGGTTTTACATAAGAGAACTTCTTTCATATTTATAGGTAATGGGGAAAAAGGTGCTTCATGTCCTGTGGATAAGAAATTGCTTTTCAACATTGGGAACTCAAAAATACTGAAGAGCCTTTAGGATCTCAGAAAAAGAATGCAGAACTTGATAGAGACAGCGTTCAGTGTGAGCTTCAGAAGGTCCCTGCTCGGCAGGGCTGACCCACTGTGCTTCTCATAAGCCGATCTTTGCTGGGAGGTGCTAAGGACTGAAAACCACAAGAAGACGAAGAGATGGGAAACTTACTTCTCTATTTCAGAAAGGAAATATATATCATTAATTACAAAGTTGACAGTGATGACCCTGTGGCCACCGATCCGGCGCTTTTGAAGGACTGCTTCTCCATTTTCCTGATCTGCACCCCGAGTATTTGAGGATATCGTGGTTGTACGTCCTGATGTGTTGGGTGACATGGAGAAATCTGGGAGACAAAGAGGATGAGATTACAATCTCTTTGGTGACATGACTTAAGTCTAAAGCCTTCAGCCTGGGTATAACTACCTCGAAGAAAGGAGGTTGGATGCAGTCTTCGGGCTACTGAAATGGTTATTCCCTACCATTGGGGACAGCCTGTTACTTATGTTAGTTAGGTAGTTAGATTAGAGATGGGGAGGACAGGACAAGAAATGGGACCTGGAGGAGCTGCCCCGCCTTCCTGAGAAGAGGTACGGAGACTGCCCGCCCAGCTGTGGTCAGAGATTTGCACCCTCTACATTGCAGCTTTGGACCGCAGCAGGTAAATTCCAACATGGCGAATTTAGCACAGTCACGGTAAGCTGTGGTACAAAACCCAGAAATGAGTCCCCCAAGTTCCTATGCTAGAGGAGGGGTGGGATTTCTGGACAGGGGGAGAACTCATCATGGGGCAGGCCCCTCTCTTTCCTACTCCTAGACCAGCTAGCTCTGTGACCTTCCTGGTGAACCCACTCAATAAAACCCTTCATGCTTACCCTCTCTGTGTCCCCCAAATAATGTCTTTCTTTTGGGGTGCTAAATGCTGAGGGAAACTTGCCACCTGGTGACACTTAGACTTGAAGGGCTGCTGAGAGAGTTATCTGCTCAGATGGTGTGAACACACACACACACATATACACATATGTACACACACATATACATGCATACACACGCACACAGATGCACACACACATATACACACACACACCTAAGTACTGAAGGATATTTTCATGGCCCGTGTCTCATAGAAACACAACTGCACCATAGTTGTGCTAATCCCTAAGGCTTCTGCAGAGACTGTGAAAACGGAACCTGCAAATGTGACCTTCAAAGTGGAGGGTGTATGTCCTTCCAGATAAAAGATGTGGACAAGTGGCCAACTGAGTGCCACCAAGCCCATCCCTGCATCTGGGAGGAAAGGGAACCCTCCCAGCAGCTGGCTTAGGCTCTCCAATACTACTGGGGAGGTGGGCTGTCGCAGGATGGCAAAATTGGACTTCCTATCATTCTAAAGATAAGGGCTTCAGCTTATTTTATTTAGAAGAATGAAAGAGTTAGAATTATTATTAGATCTTAGCTGGGCATGGTGCCATATGCCTGTAAATCCAGTACTTGAAAGGCTGAAACAGGAGGATCACAGGTTTGAAGCCAGCCTCAGCAATTTAGCGAGGTTCTTAACAATATGAGACCCTGTTTTCAAATAAAATTGATAGTTGCATGGTGGTACACGCCTGTAATCCCAGTATTTGGGAGGTAGAGACAATTGCAGGTCTACTGCCAGCCTCAGCAACTTAATGAGGCCCTCCGAAACTTAGTGAGAACCTGTTTCAATAAAAGGGGGGGGGGCTGGTGATATAGCTTAGAAGTAGAATGCCCCTGGGTTTCAATCCTCAGTACAAAAAAAAATTACTCTTATATCCTGTTTGGCTGTGAAACAGTTAATAAAAGATATCAGGCCTAAATTTTTTGCAAATGAAAATAATGGTATTAAAATTCCCAATAGACAAAGGACATAAATAATTTTAAAAAGATGGCCAGTAGATTTTAAAAAAGGCTCAACTACTAAAGAAATATAAGAATGGTACATTATTTTTCATATACTAACTTGGCAGTTTCTTAAAACATTTAATATGAGGAATCAGATACTAGTTATATTGTTAGTAAGAGTAGAAATTAGTGCAATGGTTTGGGAGGTCCAAAATGTAACTATTTTTAACCATTTGCTTATTACTTACATTTTAAAGAATTTATTTCATAGAAACACTATTTCAAAACCTGTGCATTGTCTAAGTTTTGTTTAAGTGAGCATCGGAATGGCACAAAAGAGACTTACTTTCTTTGCTGTGTATTTCCAGTTGAAGAAAGTCTAAAAATTCCTGGCGCTTAGTGGGATTTTTCATAGATTTGCGGTACTTGCAAAAGCTCTTGATAAAGCTGATCATCTTCAGCCAGCCTTTCTTCTGGGAAAGAAGAAGGAAGAAGAGGTACGACTTTACACATTAGTGTAGTTGTGTTCACCGAGGATCTACCATGTGTCAGTGATGCTCGTAACACTTAATTCCACTTAATCCTCTCAACACCTGGATGAAGGGGTCATTTTTTTTTATAATAATTGGTGCATTGTAATCATACATCTTTGTTAGGTACAAGCTGATAAAGGCATATATGCACACATTTCTCATTTAACCCTTCCCCAATTCCCGCCCCACTCCCTTGCCCTCCCTCCTTCTCAAGTTCAGTTTAGTGATTGACCTTGATATATTTGTGAAAGTACGTCATGTGCATTAGCGTATCCCTCCCCCCCCAGTCCATCCCCTCAGTTAAGTCAACTTCTTTGCTCATCTAGGGTTTCTCCTTTTTCATCTGGAGACCCATTTATGCCTCATCTTCTCCCTAGCACCCACATATCAGGGAGAACATGTGCTTTTTAACTTTTTGTGATTGACTAATCTCACTTAACATAATGTTTTCCAGTTTCATCCATTTCCTGAAGGGATCATTTTTAGCTCTGATTTACAAGTGAAGACACTCAGGTCAGAGAGCTTGTATAACTTGTCAGCACTGGAAGATTCTGGCTCCCACCAGGTAAAACTGAAGCCATGGCCCAGCTAGCTCCTTCTACCATAGTCTTCAACAAGTGAAAGTTTGAGTTGCCAAGAGCACAAAACCAGGAAGCAACAGGACAGAGATGAGGGCAGCTTACAAGAAGGGCATCATGGTTCAGGCAGATTTTAAATGTTGAGGAAATAAGAAAGCTGAGCATGGTGGCGCATGTCTGTAATCCCAGTAGTTGGGAGTCTGAGACAGGAGGATCATATGTTTGCGGGCAGCCTCAGCGACGTAGTGAGACCCTGTTTCAAAACAATAAAATAAAATAGGGCTGGGGGTGTAGCTCAGAGGTAGAATGCCTCTGGGTTCATTGTCCTATTACGCAGGTGACTAGATATGTAAGTCAGCCTTCGCTGCATAGAAGATTGGCAAATCCACTTGGCTTCATGGTCAATTCATGTCCTCCAAACTAGCTTTCAGCAGCAAAAGACCTGACGGTATGACCTGCATTTGTCCAACCTCTGTGCCGATTGCTCTGTGGGTTCTAATCTCAGGCAGAGATGCAGGGGCTTCTTTAAATTCCTAGAGTAACACTGTCTCTGGGCCTCAGATTCCTCCTTTGCAAAATGAGCTTTAATAACTTATCCCCAGGAATAATTGCCTCAGTGATTAAACAGGTTAGCAGTGATAATCTTTTGTTTGTTTATTTGGTCATACTTGGGATTGAACCCAGGGGCATGCTATCTCCAAGCTACGCTCCCAGCTACATTTTATTTATTTATTTATTTTTTTTTTGGTTTTTTTTTTGGGTACTGGGGATTGAACTCAGGGGCATTCTACCTCCGAGCTACACCCCCAGCCCTATTTTTTATTCTTTATTTTGAAACCGAGTCTCACTAAGTTGCGGAGTGCCTCACTAGGTAGCTGAGGCTGGCCGCGAACCCGGATCCTCTGGTCTCAGCCTCCCGAATGCTGGGATTACAAGCGTGCGCCACCACGCCCGGCTA
>PVLC010019812.1:0-30064 GCA_004027655.1 Graphiurus murinus
GCCAGAAGGCTGGTCAGAGCTGGAATTCACACTTTGGGGGAATTCCCCTCAACAGCCACAATGACTATGCAGAAACCGGTTCTATCTGTTATCCCGCTGAGGCCTTTACCTAAAAAGGACATGGTCAGTCCTGACCAATCCTGCAAGCCCACATAAGCTTACCTGACCCCCTGACCCCACCCCTCACATCTAGCTACTTTATCTCTACCATATATTACCCCACTACCCTCAAATCCTCATTCTACTCGATTAAATCCTCTATTTACTCTCTTCTTGTACCCATTAATCTGGCGTCTCACTCCTCATCCAACTTTCACCATTGAATGCAACACAACTTGCCCTTGTATAATACCTCTAAATCCCTACCGCTGAGATTGGACCAGAGAGGTGAACCACCAGAAAGGACTTTCCAGACACCAAGGTTTAAGGAACCACAACTGATAAAAGAAATTGTCCAACACTGCATTCATCGAGGTTTAAAAACACATAGGGCACAAACTGTTCTGTTCACACCTCTGAACTGAATGCCTACAATGAAGCAACAGATAGGACCCCAGAACTTAACACCTGAAACCCATCAATGACACAATTTCAGCAGACAGAAGGAGTCCCAGATTTACCCCAACTGACAACCTACAGGTAGAACAAAAGTGGGGTGGTAGTAGACAGTTCTTAAGGCTGGTCTCAAAGAGTGATAAGAACACAACAGAGAACAACCTTATCGTAGAGGCTGTTCAACATATCGTAAGGCATACTTAGTTGTAAATATATAACTTCACAATAAGATACTATTGAGATTGAGAAACTAGACATTAGAAACCTATAGATTGAGAGTAAGCTAGCAAAAGCAACAAAGATATAAACTTAAGAAACTGGAAATCATGGGAAGGAAGAATAGCAAGAAAACAATGAGCTCCCACAACATGACAATAACAGAAACCACTAACATGGAATTGCAGAGATTGCCAGAGGAACAATTCAGATCTTTAATAGTAGAAATGATACAGGATTTCTGAAAAGAATTCAAAGACAGCCTCAAAGAAATGAAGGAACAAATAAACAAAGAATCTGACACCCTGAACAGGAATCAAAAAGAAACTTTGAAGGGTGTGAAGGATGCAATAATTGAAGTGAAGGCACCAGTACGAACTATTAACAGTAGACTAGACCACATGGAAAATAGAATCTCACTCTTAGAAGATGAGCATTCCAAAAATGTGTGAATTTGTTTCTGAGCCTTCTATTCTGCTCCATTGGTCTATGTGTCTGCTTTCGTGCCAATATCATGCTGTTTTTATTACTGTGGCTTTGTAATATAGCTTGAAGTCAGGTATTGTGATGCCTCCTGCATGATTCTGGTTGCCGAGAACTACTTTGGCTATTCTGGGCTTTTTGTTCCAAACGAATTTAAGGACTGATTTTTCTATGTCTGTGAGGAGTGACCTTGGTAATTTTATGGGTATTGCATTGAATCTGTAGATCACTTTTGGGAGGATGGCCATTTTGATGATATTTATTCTGCATATCCAAGAGCATGGAAGATCTTTCCATCTTCTAAGATTTTCTTCAATTTCTTTTTTCCAATGTTTTATAATTTTCCTTATAGAGGTCTTTTACCTCCTTGGTTAGGTTTATTCCTAAGTATTTTACTTTTGGGGGGATGTCATGAGTGGAAGTGTTTTCTAGATTACTTTTTCAGTAGATATATGGTCGGCATACAGGAAAGCTTTTAATTTTTTATGATTGATTTTGTATCCAGACATTTTGCTGAAATTGTTAATCACTTCAGTTTGTTGGGTCTTCTACGTATTGTATCATGTCATCTGCAAATAGAGACAGTTTAAGTTCTTCCCTTCCTATTTGTACTCCCTTAATTTCCTTCTCTTGTCTTATTGCTCTGGCTAGAGTCTCAAGTACTATATTGAACAGAAGTGGTGATAATGGGCATCCTTGTCTTGTTCCTGTTTTTAGTGTAAGATCTCACAGTTTTTTCCCATTTAATATGATGTTGGCTGTGGTCTATGCTGATTCTCTGCAATGCTTTTATCATGAATGAGTATTGAATTTTATTGAATGCTTTCTCAGCATCTATTGAAATGATCATGTGATTTTTGTTTTTGGTTCTTTCTATGTGGTGAATTACATGGATTGTTTTTCATATGTTGAACCAGCCTTGCATCCCTGGGATGAACCCGACTTGGTCATGGTGTATAATTTTCTTGATGTGATTTTGAATGTGCTTTGCTAGTATTTTGTTTAGCAGTTTTGCATCTCAGTTCATCAACAATATAGGCCTATAGTTTTCTTTTCTGGAGCTGACTTTATTTGGCTTTGGTATTAATGTGATGTTGGCTTCATAGAATGTATTTGGGAGAGTCCCATTTCTTTCGATTTTGAGGAATAGATTGAGGAGTATAAACTCCACTTTCTCATCCTGCACAAGAGTCAATTCAAGATGACTCAAAGACCTGGAAATCAGACCAGAGACCTTGTAGCTACTTGAAGAAGGCATAAGTCCAACAGTTCAACACATAAGCACAGGTAAAAACTTTCTCAATGAGACCCCCAAATCACAAGAAATTCAAAGGAAAATTAATACATGTTATTGCATTAAACTAAAGAGCTTCTGTGTAGCAAAGGAAACTATCAAGAACCTCAACAGAGAGCCCACAGAATGGGAGAAAATTTTTGCCAACTACTCCTCTAATAGAGGACTAATATCTAGAATATACAGAGAACTCAAGAAACTCACAGCTAAGAAAACAAACAACCCAATAAAAAATGAGCGAGTGAACTAAATAGACACTTCACAAAAGAATACAAATGGTCAATATATGTATGAAAAAATGTTCAACATCATTAGCAATCAGATAGCTACAAATCAAAACTACCCTGAGATTTCCCCTAACCCCAATTAGAATGGCAATCATAAAAAACACAAACAACACAAATGCTGGCGAGAGTGTGGAGAAGTGGGAACACTAATATACTGTTGGTGGGATTGCAGATTAGTGCAACCATTTTGGAAAACAATATGGAGGATCCTCAGATGAATGGGAATGAACCTACCATATGATCCAGCAATACCACTTCTGGGTATCTACCCAAAAGAATGGAAACCAAACTAGCAGACTAATGCATGTGTATCTATGTTTATAGCCACACAATTCACAATTGACAAACTATGGAACCAGCCAAGATTTCCATCAACAGATGAATGCATTACAAAACTATGGGATATGTACACAGAATTTTATTCAGCCATAAAGAAGAACAAAATCATGTCATTTGCAGGGAAATGGATGGAACTAGAAAATATTATGCTAAGTGAGATTAGTCAGTCACAAAAAGTAAAAAATCGAATGCTCTCCCCAATATGCAGAAGCTAGGGAGAAAGGTAGTCATGGGAAGGACTCTAGAAGAAGGAGAAACCTTAGATGAGCAAAGAAAGCAAGCTAACTGAAGGTGATGGGAGGTGGGGGAGGAAAACACCCTAATGCACATGATGTACTTTCACAAACATATCAAAGTCAACCATTAAACTAAACATGAGAAGGAGGGAGGGGAAAGGGAATGGGGCAGGAATTGGGGAAGGGTTAAATCAATGCTGTGTGTATGTATGCCTCTACCATTGTGTACCTCATTAAGATACATGATTATGCTGGGCGTGGTGGCACACGCTTGTAATCCCAGTACTTGGGAGGCTGAGGCAAGAGGATCCAGGTTCACAGCCAGCCTTAGCTACTTAGCGAGGCCCTCCACAACTTAATGAGACCCTGTTTCAAAATAAAGAATAAAAAATAGGGCTGGGGGTGGAGCTTGGAGGTAGAATGCCCCTGGGTTCAATCTCCAGTACCTCAAAAAAAAAAAAAAAAGGTATATAATTACAATGCGCAATTACAAAATAAAAACAAAAATAAATAAATAAAGGAACAGCATTCAGTACTTCTGAAGGAGGGGCAGGGTATTGGGGATGGAACCCAGGGGCATTCTACCTCTGAGATACACATACATTCCTATTTTATTTTTATTTTTAAACAGGGCCTCAGTAAGTTGCTGAAGCTTTTCTCAAACCAGTGATCCTCCTATCTTGTAATCCCAAATACTGGGATTACAGTTATGCACTATCACATCTGGCTAGTTCTTCTCTTCAGATTGAATAAGCTAATACCACCATTGCACCAT
Organism: Graphiurus murinus; assembly: GCA_004027655.1. Classification (NCBI taxonomy): domain Eukaryota; kingdom Metazoa; phylum Chordata; class Mammalia; order Rodentia; family Gliridae; genus Graphiurus; species Graphiurus murinus. Next base: position 4,186 of record PVLC010019812.1, read on the forward strand.
TGTCTGGGCTTCAGCAAGGATCCAGGGCAGGCAGAGGAGTGGGAAGTTCAGTAGTGGACGAGAGGGAGGCTTTGACTGGGGCCTGCTGGCCTGGGGAGGCAGCCAGCTAGAAGCAGGCATTCTCTGTGTTGGTTAGGGGGAACTCTTTGGCTTTTTCTGTTTGGTCCTAGGTTGGAAGTGGAGATAAAAATTTAAAAAGTTGTCAGTTCTTAATCAAGGCCTGGTCATTTAAGACTAATTGTTGTGGGACCTATCAATTTGCTTCCTAGGTTGTCACTAGAGGTCGTGATCTCCCTTCCTGCAAGTTGGACATACAGCAAGGTTAGCTTCCTGGGCTGAGTGCTGTGGGTCAAAGTTCTGTTTTTATATATGGTCTGGACATTGTATGTTTGTCTCTTCAGCCTCTCAGTGGAGATGTGCAAATATTAGTTGCACAATCTGATAAATGGGTATGCTCGAGTAGCACCTATGCTTGACATGACATAGAACAAGATTTAAATATGTACAATACATACCGGGGATTGAACCCAGGGGCGTTCTACCTCTGAGGTACACCCCAGCCCTTTTTGTAGTTTTTTATTTTGAAACAGAGTCAAGCTAAATTGCTGAGGCTCTCCTTGAACCTGTGATCCTCCAGCCTCAGTCTTTCAAGTACTGAGATTACAGGTGTGCACCACCACACCCAGATTAAATCATTTTAATCGCTAAAAAGACCCAGAGAGTTGGTAGATGTTCTTTAAATATTGGTTGAGTAAAAGGAGGAAGAATGAATGAATAAGTGATAAAATTAAGATCCCAGACCTCTGCAACATGGGATGACATTGTAAGAGAGATGGGGAGAGTAGTAGCATGTCATGCTCCTCACTTACTGAGAGACGGAAATGTACCTGCTGGTTAAATTTAGTGACACAAAAATAATTTAAATATCTGGATTTGAAATTTAAGCATAACTACCAGAAAAATAAAGAGACTGGATAGCTTTCAGTAAAGGAATCATCAAAACAAAACACTTAATCTGGCCATCTATTTCAATATTTTGGAGGGCTCACTATATCCCAGGCACCAGTCTAGGTGTTAGAGGTATAAGTGAACAGACAAAAATTCCCTGCTCTCAGCCAGGTGTGGTGATTCATGCATATCATCCCAGTACTTGGGAGGCTGAAACAGGAGGATTGTAGGTTCAAGGACAGCCTAAATAACTTAGGGAGACCCTGCTTCAAAATAAAAAATAAAATGCTCCTGCATTCAATCCCCAGTACCACACACACACACAAAATTCAATTTTCAACTTTGACTGGGTGTGGTGGTGCACACCTGTAATTCCAATAATTGGGAGGTTGAGACAAGAGGATTGCAGGTTTGAGGCTAGCCTCCACAACTTAGCAAAGCCCCCAGCAACTTAGTGAAAACCTGTTTCAAAATTAAAAAAAAAAAAAAATTAAGCCGTGCGTAGTGGCACACACTTGTAACCCCAGTACTTGGGAAACTGAGACAGGAGAATTGCAGGTTTAAAGCTAGACTCTACAACTTAGTGAGGCTCTCAGCAACCTAAGGAGACCCTATTTCCAAATAAGAAATAAAATCAGCTTGGAAGTAGAATGCCTCTGGGTTCAATCCCCAGTACCAAAAAAACCCACCAATTTTTTTTAAAGACTGGGGGTATACTTAGAGATCGAATATCCATGGGTTCTATCTCTAGTACCACACACAAAAAAATAAACTTTGAAGCTATAACATCTGATGCCTCTAGATGTCTCAAGTCAAGAAAGCACTTGATATATATGAGACTGCATATTAGGGGAAGGGTCTGGGCATAGAAATGCATTTTTGGGAATTATTGGCATGTAGAGTCATCCACAGAGGACTAGTTCCAGGCTCCCCAAGGATACCAAAACCCACGGATACCCACGTTCCTTATATGTAATGGTGTAGCATTTGCATATAACCTACCACCTACTTGTATTCTGCCATATGTTTTAAACCATCCCTAGATTATTTCTAGTACCAAATATAATGTAAATGCTACATAAAGAGTTGCCATATTATATTAATTAGGGAATAATGACAAGATAAAATCCTGCACATATTCATCATGGACACAACTTTTTCTTCAAATATTTTCATTACTCAGTTGGTTGAATGTACAGATATGACCTGTAGATGAGGGGGCCAATTGCAGTCCGTATTTAAAACCCCGAGAGTGAATGAAATCAGCAAGGGGGAAAGGAGAGACAGAAAAGAGAAGGAGACCAAACACTGAGCCTTGGGCACAGTCACATGGAGCTGTTGAGGATGGAGCAGCAAGAAAATGAAAAAGAGTAGAATGGTCTGTGATGTGGGAGTGAAAGCAAGGGAGGGGGCTCCAGGCGGAGGAGTGTCCTGTGCTGCAAAAAGGCCACAGGAAGCTCAGGAATGGGCAAGTGAGGAGGTTAGTAAGAGAGAGGTCACCAGTGACTGTGACCAGGGCAATTTCAATGAAGGTGAAAGGTAGAGAATCCCCTGGAAGAGCTCACATATTGACACAGAAGAATTCAGTGGTGAAGTGATTGACTCATGCGGGTTTGAATCTCACCAGTGGGTAAGGTGAGGCTGGAGGAGGTGGGCCACTGGGGGTGTGACCTTGGGGACTGTATGTATGTCCATGGACCCCTCCCCCACCCCTTCTCCTCTCCTGGCCTCCGTGATGTGAGAGCAGAGTCCTTCATGTTCTCTCTCTTCTTCCTGTCTCCATGCACTGAGTGCTGCAGATGAGACCTGGACTGAAATCTCCAGAACTGTGAGTACATCAAACCTCCTTCTTCTAAGTCGTGGTCAGCAGGTATCTTAGGTCATAGCAGTGAGAATGCTGACTGAAACAATGATTTAGGTGAATCTTGTTCTAATGGGATGACCCATCAGATACTAGCCAGGCGTGGTGTTGCACACTTGTAATCCAGTACTTGGGAGGCTCAGATTGGAGGATGGCAGGTTGAAGGACATCAGCAAGTAGTGAGACTCTCATCAGCCTAGGGAGACCCTGTTTCAAAATAAAAATAAAATTGGGCTGGGGGACATAGCTCTGAGATAGAATGCCTCTAGGTTCCATCCCCAGTACCACCAAAAACAAAACAAAACAAACAAACAAAAACAACTCAGATACTAGAAACCTAAGGGAAGTCAAGAAAAGGTTGTGACTTTTTAAAATGAGAGAAATAATTATCTGTATATTTAGGGAGAAAATATCCAATAGAAAGGGAAATTTTGATGCTGCAAAATAAATTGACTACAGCAACAGGGCTTGAGAAGTGGGGCCAAAGCTCATGAGGTCTCACTGGGAGCAAAGACAGCCCATCCGAGCAGCCATTGTGACACACACTGGAGGCAGACATCATAGATGGGCAGATGTAAATGGAGCCCATGGATGTAACTCTCCTCATTGTTCTATGTTCTGTAAACTGTAAGCATGAATAAAGCAAAGTGCATAGCTGGGTGCTATGGTGCATGCCTGTAATTCTAGTTCTTGGGAGGCTGAGACAGGAGGATCACAGGTTTGAGACCAGCCTCAGAAATTGAGTGAGACCTTGTTTCCAAATAAAAAAACAAAATAGGACTGAGTAGCTTGGGGGTAGAATGCCCCTGGGTTCAGTCCCCAGTGCCAGAAAGAAAGAAGAAAGAAAGAAGGAAGGAGGGAAGGAAGGAAGGAAGGAAGGAAGGAAGGAAGGAAGGAAGGAAGGAAGGAAGGAAGGAAGGACAATGTGTGCTGCAGGTAGCACAGCATTTCAAGTGGGAAAGAGAGGATTCAAGATAGCTATCTGGTAGAGCAGAAGGGAACCTACCAGAAACCAGCGTGTGGCTATCCAGTAACTCTGTGTGGCTATCCAGTAACTCTGTGAGCCCCTGGAGGTCAGTGACCACAGATTTGAACTGATAGAAGCTGCTTAGTTAAGGGCTTTTCTCTAGCCAGTGAGGCCAAGGGGACGCAAACCTGGTGGGCAGATTTGGGCTGACCAGGCTGGAGCTTCGCCATGAGTAAGGGCATGAGAGAAATAAAGACACAAACAGTGAAAACTGGGGAGTCAGTGAAAACTGATGAGTCCAGTGAATTTCAGGTCCTGGTAAGGTTGAACAGAGACTGTACAAAAGAAGGAACGGGGGAAAGGAAATTTAAATACTTGGTAAACAAAAGCTGGCAAGAGAAGCCAAATCTTATCAAACTTCATAATAAATGAAAATAGGTTAAGGCCCACCATTGAAAAATGGATGCCATCCAAGTTAAAACACATACCATCTACATGGAATGCAGACACATACAAACACACACACACACACACACACACACACACACACACACACACACCAAAATTAAAAATACAGGAATGGGAAAAATAGACTAGACAAATACTACCAAATGGTAGGTATCCCAAAATGAACTTGAGATAAAATAAAAATCAAGGCAAAAAAACATTAAAAGCAACAAAGAGTGATAATTCATATTCATGAAAATTATAATCCATCAGGTAAGTATAATAATCATATATGTTTATGTACACACTAATCTAGCTTCATAATCTAGCTATCGTTGACTGAAATAAATAAATTGTGAAATCTGGAATCTTAGTGGGAAATTTTAGGACACATTTTTCAGATATCCACAGATTAAGAAAACAACAACAATAAAGAGAAAAATATAGAGAGGCCAGGCATGGTAGTGCATGCCTGTAATCCCAGTATTTGGGAGGCTGAGATAGGAGGATCACAAGTTTGAGGCCAGGCTGGGCAACTTAGTGAGACCCTGTGTCAAAATAAAGAATAAAAATGGCTGATGGTACAGCTCAGTGGAAGAGCTCCCCCAGGTTCAATCAGAAGGAAGGAAGGAAGAAAGGAAGGAAGGAAGGAAGGAAGGAAGGAAGGAAGGAAGGAAGGAAGTTGAATTATAAGTTTAGTCATGTATATGATAAAATTTTACCAAAAATGGATAATTCATGAGACTACTAATAGCAATGAAATAAAATTTGAAATTTAATAGTGAAGAAATAGACAAATAAATACAAATGTCTACCGACTTCAAACCTATTACAGCTTTCTGAGTCACCCCTACATTATATCATGATGTGTACAGCTTTAAACAATGCAATTTATATTTAACTTAACTCAAAACAATGCCACATATGTTCCATGAGTATACAGGCATGTACTAAACAAGCAGACAAACCTCTGCAAGTGTGACTCGCAACTGGAAATATAGGCTTTGCTTCCAACAAGATGGAATAGATGTACTTTTCTCTATTTCTCCTGCTAGGTGCACAATCAAACAACCCTAGGCACTATATATAAAACAAACATAAGAAGACTCAAAAAGGTAGAGAGGGGATGGTGAACCAGCTTGAGGCTTCATGACCAGAGGAAGCTCCTTGGGTATTCTTTTTGCCTTGTTATCCTAGACTTGGAGCTGAAGAGCTCAAAACTCAAAAGGGTCAGCAAACACAGATCTAATAGAAAAAAAAAAGCCAGCCAGGTATGGTGGTGCATGTCTGTGATCCTAGTACTTGGGAGGCTGAGGGATCTCACGTTTAAGGCCAGCTTTGACAATTTGACAACTTAGCAATATTCTCAGCCACATCAGCAGCCTAGTGAGTAGTGAAACCTTGTTTCAAAAAAAAGAGCTGGCAATCCCCAGTACCACACACACACACACACACACACACACAAAGCCCCCCCACAAAATCCAACTCAGCCTAGCCAAAGTAATAGGAAAGGAGCAGCCTATTGAGGCAGAAAACTTTACACAATAATTTCTCTATTCCAACAAAACATCATAGAAAAAAGTAGTGCCAACTCCATCCCAGCCAACAAAGACCTAGATTCTCACCTTCATGAGGCTGTAATGAGATTCCACAACATCCTTCCAGGGTGATGTCAGAGAAAGACAAGCAAGGAGCTGGGCTTTTAACCCACCAGCTAATTCCCATTCCTTCCTTCCTTCAACAACAGTGTTAGTGTAGACCACATGGGGAACTGGACCTCCCATCCCCACCCGGAATAATGAGGAGACCCTGCCTGCATTTCAGATGTCAGGGAAGGACAAAGGAGGAGTCTGAGGTCTCCTTCTACCTGGCAGTAGAGAGGGGCTGGCTCCCTCCTCCCTTTCCAGAGTGCTGTCAGAAGGAACCAGCTGAAACAAATCTTCATCAGATTCAGACTCATAAAAAAGAAAAAAAAATAGGAAAATATCAGGTTTCTTAGAGCATGTCTAGTCATACAGAGACCCAGGGAATTTCCAATTAAATGACAACAATCAATACATTCTGATAGCTAGATGAAAGAGATAATTATCTGACAAATATTTTAGAGCAGTCATTATAAAAATAACAAGCAATTATGAACATCCTTGAAATAAATAAAAAAGTAGAAAAGTCTCAGCAAAGAAAGAGAAGATATGAGAAGAACAAAAAGGGAAATTTAAAATGAAAAAATATATTAACAAAATTCAGTAGGCTGCTCAACAGAATGAAGGGGACAGACAAAAGAATCAGCGAAGAGGAAGATGAATAGAAATGACTCGACCTGTACAACAAAGAAGACAGACTGACAAAGAAGAAGAGGAAGGACTCCTAAAAAAACTGTCAAAGAGAGGCACTCAAAACACTACAAATAAACAAAAAAGGAATCATAAAAAATGTCCAAGGAAGGAAGAAAAATAATAAAGCAGAAAAAAATAAAACAAAGAGACCAAAGAGAAAAAATATTTAAACCTAACATATCAACAATTACACTAAATGTAAATGGAATTCATATACTAATCAAAAGGTAAATATTGGCAGAGTAGACTTTAAAAATATGACCCAGGCACATGCTTTCTGTAAGAAATTCACTTCAACTATAACTATTTTGGCAGATTTTAAAGTAAAAGAATGGGGAAAATACATATCTAGAAATATTAGCCACAAGAAGGCAGGAGTGGCTAGATTAATACCAGACAAAATGACCAGAGAGAGAGATAGACACTATATAATGATGAAGATTCAATCTACCCAGAAGACACTGCAATCTTAAACATGCCTGTCCAAACATGAAAGCTGCAGAGTACAAGGCAAAGCATGAGAAACCTCAAAGGGGTAATACAAATCCACTTATTGTTAGAGACATCAACACCCCTCTTCCAACAGTTCATAGACCTACTAGACAGAAAACCAGCAAGAGTATAAAGGAATAAACACCACCAACAACAAGAGGGTCTACTTACTTCACTCCAGCAACAGCAGAATACAGAACATATACCAAGATATACTATACCCTGCACTGTAAAACAAATACCAACAAATTTAGAAGAACGTTTTTATCTGGCTACAATGGAATAATGATATCAGGAAATAATGATAAACTAGAAAGATAACAGGAAAATCTCCAAACACTTGGAAATGAAAGAACACATTTTTGAAAAAAAATTCATGGATTGGGAAACACACCAAGACCTATGTGCATGTTTGTTCATATGACTTTGAACCTCATTCTGGGGTACAGTTACAATGTACCAATAAAAGTATGTAAAATATTTAATAATCTATGGATCAAAGAGGAATTCTCAAGGGAAGAAGAAAAATATATCGAAGTAAAACAAAAATAGAACATCAAAATGTATGGTACTTAGCGGCAACAATGATAAAGAGGGGAATTTATAGCACTAAATGCACATGATAGAAGAGAAGAAAAGACTCATGTGAATGATCCAAACTCTTCCTGTAAGAACTTAGGAAAAAAAGAACAAAACAAGCAAGTAGAATGAAGATCAAAAGTGAATGAAATTGAATAGAGAAAATCAGCATCACTAAGAGCTGGTTTTTTTTAAAAAGATTAATAAAATTGATAAACTTTTAGCAAGACTGATTTAGAAAAAGGAGAAAAGATACAAATCATAGCAATATGAATCAAAGAGTGAATACCAGCTGGGTGTGGTGGTGTATGCTTGTAATCCCAGTACTTGGGAAGCTGAGACCAAAGCATCACAGGTTCATGGCCAGCCTCAGCAATTTTGTGAGGCCCTCCACAACTTAGTGAGACCCTGTTTCAAAATAAAAAATAAAATAGGGATGGGGCATATCTCAGAGATAGAATGTCCCTGGGTTCAATCCCCAAATCCCCAGTATCAAATTGAGAGAGAGAGAGAGAGAGAGAGAGAGAGACAGAAAGACAGAGAGACAGAGAGAGAGAGACAGAGACAGAGAGACAGAGAGAGAGAGAATGCCACTACAGCTACAGACTGTACAGGCATCATAAAAATAAAAAGGGGATAGAATCCTGTGGGTTAATTTACACAAATAATTTGACAACTTAGTCAAGTACACCAAGTTGTTAAAAAACACAAACTACCACAACTTGCCCAATACCAAATAGATCATTTGAATATACCTCTAACTGCTAAGGAAGTTGCATTTATAATTTCCAAAACTCCCAAAAGCAATTTTCAGGCCAAGATAGTTTCACCGGAGAATTCTACCAAACATTTTAAAAACAATTAGCACCAATTTTCCTCTGCATAGATCTATGGGTTATAATACACAATCTCTTCCAGGAAATAGAAGAGGAGGCAACTATTTCCAATTTATCCTATGAAGTTAGTATTACTTTGCTGTCAAGAATAGACAAAGAGTGCACAAACACTAGACCAATGATTTTCACAAATGTAGATACAAAAAAATACTTAACAAAATAACAGTTAAAAGGAATGCAGTGGCCAGAAAATATATGCCATGACCATATAATATAAAAGAACTATATGCCAAGTGGGATTTATTCCAGGAATGTAAACCAAGTTCAACATTTGAAAAATAATCAATGTAGTCCACCATATTAGCAAGCCAGAGAAGAAAAGTCATATGACCATATTAAATTTACAGAAAATACATTTGACAAATTCAATATTGATTCCTGATTTTTAAAACTTATAGAAAAATAAGTATAAAGGAAACTTCCTCAACTTCATACAGAGCATTTACATTTTTTTTGGTACTAGGGATTAACCCCTTAACCCCCCCCCCTTTTTTTTTGCGGTACTGGGGATTGAACTCAGGGGCATTCTACCTCCGAGATATACCCCCAGCCCTATTTTTTTTATATTCTTTATTTTGAAACAGGGTCTCACTAAGTTTCGGAGTGCCTCACTAGGTAGCTGAGGCTGGCTGAGAACCCGGATCCTACAGTCTTAGCTTCCCAAATGCTAGGATTACAAGCATGTGCCACCATGCCTGGCACCCCTAACCCTTTTTATTTTTTATTTTGAAATAGGATCTCACTAACTTGCTGGTCTTGACCCTTCCTCCTGTCTCAGCCTCTCAAGTACTGGGGTTACAGGTTTGTGCCACTGCATCCAGCATTAAAAAAAAAAAAAAAAAGCCTATGGTTCATAATAGGCTTAATAGTGAAAGACTGAATAATTTTCCTGTAAGATCAGGGACAAGGCAAGGATGTCAACTTTCACCATTTTTATTCAACATATCGCTAAAAGTGCTAGTTAATGCAGCGAAGCAAGAGAAAAAAAGAAAGAAAACATTAAGAACCATGCGGAAGACATATGAATACTCAACTTCAAATTTTACTCCAGAGCTGTAGTAAAAAATAACAGCATGGTATTGACACAAAAACAGACACATAGACCAATGAACAGAATAGAAGATACAGAAACAAATCTACACACGTACAGCCATTTGATTTTCGACAAAGGTGCCAGAAACATACATTGGAGAAAAGACAGCTTTTCAACAAATGGTATTGGGAAAACTGGTTTTCTATTTGTGGAAAAATGGAATTAAATCCCAACCTGTCGCCCTGCACAAGAGTCAACTCAAGATGGATCAAAGACTTAGAAATTAAACCAGAGACTCTGAAATTATTAGAGGAGGGCAAAGGAGCAGCACTCTAGCACGTAGGCATTGGCAGGAACTTCCTCAATAAGACCCCCAAAGCTCGGGAAACTAAAATGAGAACTAATAAACCAGATGGCATTAAACTAAAAAGTTTCTGTTCAGCAAAGGAAACCATCAAAAGTCTAATGAGAGAGCCTACAGAGTGGGAGATCTTTGCCAGCCACTCCTCTGGTAGAGGACTAATATCTAGAATATACAAAGAATTTAAAAGACTTTACACTAAGAACAAAACAAACAAAAAATAAATATCCCAATTAAGAAATGGGCAATTGAGTCACGAGGGATGGCTCATACCTATAATCCCAGTACTTGGGAGGCTGAGATAGGACTGCCATTTCAAGACCAGCACATGGTAACTTAGTGAGACCCTATTTCCAAATAGAAAAAAATAAAAAATAGGGCTGATTCAATCACCAGGACCACAAAAGGAGGAAAAGAAGGAAAGACAGGAGGAAGAAAGGGAGGGGCGGAGGGAGGAAGGGGCAACTGAAGTAAATAAACATTTCACAAAAGAAGAAATACAAATAGTCAAAAATATATGAAAAAATGTCCAACATGATTAGTAATCAGGGATATGCAAATCAAAATTACACTGAGGTTCCATCTAACTCCAATAAGAATAGCAATCATCAAAAACACAATGAGCTAGGCGTGATGGTGCACGCTTGTAATCCCAGTACTTGGGAGGCTGAGACTGGAGGATCCTGGGTTCATAACCAGCCTCAGCTACTTAGTGAGGACCTCCACAGAACCTGTTTCAAAAAAAGAATTTAAAAAAAATATAGGGGAGGCCGAGACCGGAGGATCCGGGTTCGTGGCCAGCCTCAGCTACCTAGTGAGGCACTCCACAACTTAGTGAGACCCTGTTTCAAAATAAAGAATAAAAAATAGGGCTGGGGACATAGTTCTGAGGTAGAATGCCCTGGGTTTAATCCCCAGCACTGCAAAAACAAAAACAAAAACAAAACCCAAAACAAACAAAAAACCCAAAAGACAAAAACAAAACAAAACACAAATAATAATAAATTCTGGTGAAAATGTGAGGAAATAGGAACTCTTAGTAGGACTGCAAATTAGTGCAGCTGCTATAGAGATCAGTTTGGAGATTCCTCAGAAAACTGGAAATAGATCCACCATATGACTCAGCTATACCACTCCTGGATACCTTCCAATGGGACTGAAATCAGAATATTATAGTGATACATGCAGATCCATATTTATAGCAGCACAATTCATAATAGTCAAATTATGGAACCAACCTAGATGTCCATCAACAGATGAATGGATTACAAAATTATGGGATATGCACACAGTGGAATTCTACTCAGCAATAAATAAGAACCAAATCATGTCACTTGCAGGAAAATGGAGGGACCTGGACAACATTATGTTAAGTGAGACTGGTAGTCACAGACAGTGAAGGGTGGTCTATTTTCTCTCACGTGTAACAGCTAGGGAGGACAATCGGGATGCAAATGGAGGAGAAGCCCCAGTGGAGTGATGGAGGGGTCTGAGGGAGGGTGGGTGAGGGGAGGGGGAGATAATGAAGGAATCACTTCCACCGACTCTATGTACATCCGTGAGAATACCAAAGCCAATCTCAGTATCCTGTATGGGGAAGGGAAGAGCGGGGAGGGAGCAGGGGAAAGCCAACCACCTGCTGTGTCCATGTATGTCACCATCACTGTGAACGGCATTATTATGTGAGACTATAATGTACTAGTAAAAATATATTTAAAAAAAGAAAGAAAACATACAAATTGGAAAGTAAAAAAATTAAACAGCTATTCTTACTTGCAAACTGTATAGGCAGAAAATCCTAAAGAATCAATTAAAAAAAACTGTAAACTAATAAATGAGTCCAGTCAGGATGCAGGATATAAGATAAGCATGCAAAAATCAATTTTATTTCTATATACTAACAAAGAACATATAAGCGATGACATTGAAAAACAATAAAATTTATAATTACTAAAAAGAAGGAAGGAAGGAAGGAAGGGTGTATGTCTGCAAAATATGTACAGGACCTATCTGTGGAAAACTACATGATACACAATACTGACAAAGGAGAGAGTCACCAGGGTTCCGGGAAGAAAGACTCAGCCCAGCAAAGATATCACATTCCTAGAAAACACACCAGGCAAGTTTTTGCTGATGTAGACAAGATTATTTTTTATTTTGAAACAGGGTGTCACTAAGTTGTTGAGGCTGGCCTCAAACCTGTGATCCTCCTTTCTCAGCCTCCCAGGTACTGGGATTATATGTGCTGCCACACCCAGCTGCAAATGAGTATTTGAAAAAGGCAAAAGCAGTTCAATTAAGGAAAAATAGGCTTTTCAACAAATAGTATGTGAGCAATGGTTATTAGCAGTCCAAAAATGAACCTTGATCCAAGCTCTATACCCTGTACAAAAATGTATTCAAAGTGGATCATGGATTTCAATGTACAACATAAAACTGTAAAATTTTTAGAAAAAAAAAAAAAAAAAACAATACAAAAGATATGCTCTTTAGGGCTAGGCAAAGCCTGCAGAGACTTGACACCAAAAGGAAATATCAGTAAGTTAGGCTTCATCAAAATTTAAAATTGCTCTACAAAGAGCCCTGTTAGGAAGATAAATGGGAAACTATAGAGCTGAAGAAAATATTTAAAAATGACATACACAGTAACAGATGGATATCCAAAATATAGGAAAGATTCTTGAAATCCAAAGGTCAGAAAAAAATCCATTTAGAAAATAAGTAAAAGATAGAAAAAGACATTTCACAGGAGATCTACTGGTGGTAAATCTGAGAAGACACTCAGCATGAGAGGCTGCTAGCGATGGCCCACTGAGAAGTTCTGTTGGGATAGCTAAGCTTGAGACAGCAACAACACGGAGTGCTAATGAGGATGTGGAGGAGCCGAGAGATCCTGCCCTGCCGGGGGCTGGAGAATGACTAAACCACCCTGGAGAACAGTTTGTGAGATCTTAAAAAAAAAAAAAGTTTAAGCAAACTATTGCTATGGAGAACAACCTGGACAAATCTCCAGAGAATCGTGCAACATAACAGCCCAGTCAGAAAAGGTGTATAGTGTATGCTTCCTCCTGAAATGGCCAAAATTATAGGCTAAAGTCACAGTGTCCCTGACACAGCAACTGACGTCAGTGTCCACAACACACTGAAGTCACACAGCAGCTGAAGCTACCATCTCTCCGACAGAGAGAAAACAGAAATCATAGTCCCCAACATACAGCAAAGTGAAACTGCAGTGTCCCTGACACACAGAGGACTAAAGTCACAGTATCTCCAAGACATGGCAAGCTGGAGCCACAGTGTCCCCAACACACAGCAAGCTGAAATTACAGTGTCCCCATCACAAGGAGCTGAAGTCACAGCCCCCAACATGCAGTGAAGTGAAATCATGGTGCCCCCAATATACAGCAAAGCTTAGTGTCCTCATCACACAGGGAGCTGGAGTCACAATGTCTCCAACACACAGCCACTGAAGTTACAATGTCCCCAACACACAGAAGGCTAAAGTCACATTGTTCCCAACACAGGGGGAGCTGGAGTCATAGGGTCCCTGACAGAGAAAACTGAAGTCACAGCTCCCAACATACAGCGAAGTGAAATCACAGTGTCCTCCATACACAGCGAGCTGGAGTCTGTCCCTGACACACAGCAGCTGAAGTCAAAATGTTCCCAACACACAGAGCTGGAGTCATAGTGTCCTTGACACACAGTGATCTGGAGTCAGTGTCCCCAACACACTGAAGTCAGTGTCTCCAATACATAGCAGCTGGAGTTACCATGTCCCTGGCAGAGAGAAACAGAAGTCATGGTCCTCAACATACAGTGAAGTGAAATCACAGTGCCCCCAACACACAGAGGACTAAAATCAGTGTCCTTGACACACAGCCACTGAGTCACAGTGTCTCCAACACACAGATAGCTGAAGTCACAGTGTCCCCAGTGCACAGACGGCTGAAGTCACAGTGTCCCTGACACGCAGGAACTGAAGTCGCAGTGCCCCTAACACACAACAAGCTGGAGTCGCAGTGTCCCCAACACAGACAGAGCTGGAGTCAGTGTCCAACACACAACAACTGAAGTCACAATGTCCCAAACACATAGAGGGCTAAAGTCACAGTGTTCCCAACATACAGTGAGCTGGAGTCACACTGTTGCCCAAATACAAAGGGCTAAAGTCACAGTGTCCCTGAAACACAGCTAGCTGGAGTCACAGTGTCCCTCACACACAGGGAGCTAAAGATGTCACAATGTCCCTGATACTCAGCTAGCTGACATCACAGCACTGGCCAAAGACACTCAGCGCATGCTGAGAATCTGAATGAAGGTAAGAGCTGAATTAGTGTACAAGAGGCCACCTGCAGAACAGCATGTCTGGTCTGAATTGCTTTTTCCAAGTCTTTGGGAGGCTGTGGCAGGAGGATCACAGGTTCAAGACCAACCTCAGCAACTTAGAAAGACCCTGTTTCAAATTTTGGTCTGGGGGCATAGCTCAAAGGTAGAATGCCCCTGGATTTAACACCCAATACTGCAAAACAAAAACAAAAATCTTAAAAAAAAAAAAAGAATTCCAAAAACAACAGCACAAACAAAAAAGGATTTGCCTCTATTCATAAGAAGACTACAAGCAGACAGTTGCTGGCCTGGATTCAACAGTTCCACAATGTCAGGGCTTTGTCTCAGCAAATGCTTAGCCACTCTTTCATGTGTTCTCCCTCAGGGTTGCAATATGGCTGCCCCAGCTCCAGGCATCATGTCTACTTCAGCATAGGAAGAAGGTAGAAAGAAAACTGAAATACCAACTATATCTGCCTCTTTTTTTCAGAAGAACAAGCCTTCCCCCAAATCTCACAGCTGACCGCCACTTGAGTCCCATTTACCAGAACCATCATTTGACCACATTTAGTTGAAGACAGGCTTGGAATATACTCACCTCTTCAGCCTCGCTGGCACAGATTGCAAGGGAAAAGGAGGGTGGGAATGACTTCACAGAGCTCGCCACTATTTTCTTTATCCCATTAAGAAAATGCATGTGAAGCTGAGCATGGTGGCGCACTCTTGTAATCCCAGTACTTGGGGGACTGAGACCAGAGGATCCAGGTTTGCGGCCAGCTTCAGCTATTAGTGAGGCACTCCGCAACTTAGTGAGACCCTGTTTCAAAATAAAGAATAAAAAATAGGGCTGGGGTGTAGCTTCGAGGTAGAATGCCCCCAGGTTCTATCCCCAGTACCGCAAAAAAAAAAAAAAAAAGAAAGAAAGAAAATGCGTATGTGTACTGTTTTATCGAATTGGGAGTGGGGAGTGGAGTTCACCGAATGTTTCTCAGCCCTGAGACCATGGCAGTGTCCCTGCCCCTCTCCTGCTCTTGGAGCCCATCTAAAGAGAGGCCCACCTGTTGAGAAGCAGAAGGGAAAGGTCCCGCTACGGGGCCAGCGGGAGCGCACTCTCTCTCCAGCCTCCACCATGGCCTGCCAGCAACAGCCCACAGCTGCCCGCTCACCTCAGGCTGGCAGAGGGAGGCTCCGCTTCCTGAGCCAGGCCCTCGCTGACTAGCAGAAATGTCCTCCTGGATTATCCAACCTGTTTTCCATCTTCTAGGCCCCCTGGGAATGCCGGGCATCCCGGCAGGGATAGGCAGCTCCAACAACGTGTGCAGTCACCTCCTCTCTCCACATCCGCCGGGCAGGCCAGGCTGATGCTATCTAGTTCCTGAGACCCCACAGTGAACTCAGGACCCAGATAGTCTCTCTTGATAACAACTCCACCTCTTTTAATAAATACCAGCCCCTGAAGGAAACCCAGACTCCTGGCTACAATTTCTTGCTGCTGCCCAGAAACAGCCTGGTAGGAATGGACGGTGAAGGAGAAGCATGGGCTTCCTTGAGGGTGAATGGAGGAGGCTGGTCAGACACCTCCTGGCCGGTTCTCTTCAGCTCAGGGTCAGCAGTCTTTCAGGTGACTGCCCTTGGCCCCCAGGGATGCCAGCTCACCTCCACAGTGCCCGGCTCTGCACCACTCCGGCTGGCTAGCCTTGGGCTGCCTCGGCAGGAGTTCCACAGCCTCGGTCTCATGCGTGGCCCTTCCCATGTGGACGGGGGCAGCAGGCCATCCCCAACATCGGAGGAAAGGCAGTTCATTTTCTCTGAGTTTGTGGGAAATGCACTTTGAACACATTTGCATTGATGGAAGAAACGATACTTCTCCCCAAAGACCAGAAAAGAGAGAAAGCTCAGTTTACAGAGCTGCCCAGCCCCAGGGTCCTTCTGTTACTCCCTAGGCCCCACTGTTGGCAGACAGGCGGTGGAGAGACAACAAATCCTCCCGACCCAGATGATAAGGAAGAGTAAGGAAGAAAAATAAACACCACAGCAGACTGTAGCAAACTACACATTCATGGTAGTCCAGGGAGTTGGGGCATGGTTGAGTGGAGAGCACTTGCTTAGCTCACACAAGGCCCTGGGTTCAAGCTCCAGCACCGGTGTGTGCGTGTGTGCTCGCGCAGGCACGCGTGCGTGTGTCTGTGTGAGTGTGCATGTGTGTGTGTGTGTGTGTGTGTGTGTGTGTGTGTGATCATGGCCCAACACAGGAAAATACTTAGGGGTGTGGGGTTCTTTTCCAAGCTGTGTGTGGTCCTTTCATTCACTGCAGGTACACACGGCCAGTGAGGTGGCGCTCCCTCCCACTTGTTCCACTTTCCAGATGAGGAACGTGAGCCTGGGAAGAGCCATCCCTTGCCTGAAACCACAGCTGGAGGCTGAACTGAACAGCCTGGACACATGGCACACCTGGCGGGACCCCGTGGTGACTGAGAGCATCTGCCCTGCCCCCAGGACCTCGGGGCTCAGTGGAGGGTGGAGGGTCAGTCTCTCCCCCTCTCTGCAAAACCTGCTCAGCCCTTCTCATCTAGCTTTTTACAAACCACATAAAACAGACTGCAGATGCAACTGCAGATTACATGCTGAACCTCAGCCAGGGCAGGAAATGCCAGGTGCAGCGTCGTGGCTCCGCTCCGCCTCCCAGTTCAGCCAGGGTTGACACGGAATGCGCAGGGGACCGGCACATGTTTTAAGGGCACCTGCATCCTCCAGAACTTCTTGGGGACCAGACTCTGACTTCCCAGCCAGCACCCGTCAGTCATTTTCCTCTGCCTCCCTGGAGTTCTGGTCTGCTCACAGTTACTTGCTTTTGTGCCTGAGTGTCTCCTCTGTGGCCAGCTCTTCCCTGTTGGCCTCTGAGTTACAATGTTATAACCTCATCCTTTTTTTTTTTTGTACAGGGGGTTGAACCCAGGGCATTCTACCTCAGAGCTGTACCCCCAGCCTTTTTTACTTTTTATTTTGAAACAGGGTCTTGCTAAGTTGCTATAAGTCTTGCTAAGCTTCTGAGGCTGGCCTCCAACCTGTGATCCTCCTGCCTCAGCCTCTCAAGTACTGGGATTTCAGTACTTGTGCCCGGCCCCCTTGCCTTCATGTCTTCCCCTGGGGTATCTGAGCCTCCCCTTTATCCACACTCAAGCTCCACCTACCTCCTTAATCCCCCACCTTGAGGGTGGATAGACCTCCCAGCTTCACCTGTGAAGCCTGACCCCAGGAAAGTCCAAAACCTGCCCACCATCACTGCCCCACAGTCCCATGGTTGACCTTGAAGATGGACTTCACACCTCTGGTCATCTCCCTGCTACCCATCCCCACCCAACCCCTGTCAACACCCACCTGGACCTCTGCACTTTGCACCTGCTCAGTCTTAAAGGCCTTGCCTTCAAAGTAGAGCCCCAAATGCTAGTGTGACCCCTCTTCTCTCTGCCCTCCCCCTTGGTGCCTGAGGCCCCTCCTGCTCTACTCCAGCTATCAGAACACCTCAACTGCAGATACCAGAAGCAGTTCCGATCCCAGGGTTCCTGGCTGGCTCTCTCTCTCCTTTCTTCAAGTCTTTCTTTTTTTTTTTTTTTTTTTTGCAGTACTGGAGATTGAACTCAGGGGCGTTCTACCTCCGAGCTACACCCCCAGCCCTATTTTTTATTCTTTATTTTGAAATCGGGTCTCACTAAGTTGCGGAGTGCCTCACTAGGTAGCTGAGGCTGGCCGCGAACCCGGATCCTCCGGTCTCAGTCTCCACTGAGGCTGAATGCTGGGATTACAAGCGTGCGCCACCACGCCCGGCTCAAGTCTTTCTTAAATAACTTCAGTCCTGCCACTTCATTTTAAACTGCACCCCCACCTTGGCCCTGTATATTTCCCATGTGCTGGCTAACTATTGCTGAGTAACAAAGAAGCCCCAAGTCTAGGGGCTTAAGACAACATTTGCTGTCTTAGTTTCTGTGAGTCAGGAATCCAGATGTGACTTGGCTGCTCCTCTGTTGACTCTGAATATAGCATGGGCCAGTGGGATTTATAGCCAAGGAGCAGAGAAGGGGTCAGTGGATAGAAAATTACCAAGAGGAGACTTCAGGCATAAGGAGATTCTGTATAAACTCACCTAGCAGGATTCCTACTGGAGACAGATCAGACTGAGGGGCTGTTGGGGATGAGAAACCCCATCAGATCTCGAGGGCAATCAGGTCTCTGGGGAAGGGGAATTCTTGCTAAACCTGAATTATACAAGGAAATGCACAGATGGGTCTAGGAGAACTCTCATGGAGGCTTTCCAATGTTTGGCTAAGTCAAGAATCTTTTGCCAGTAGTTCTCTTCAAGGAGAGAGGCAAGATGGGGCTTAATGCTATTCTACATATGGATATCCAGTTTTAGCAACCAGGAAAGTACAAATCAAAACTACACTGAGATTCCATTTAACCCCAGCTGGAATGACAATCATCAAGAGTACAAATAATTCCAGGTGTGATGGTGCACATTTGTAATCAGTCTGGGAGGTTGAGACAGTAGGATCGCAGGTAAACATTAATAAATGCTGGCAAGGAGGTGGAAAAACAGGAAGTACTAACTCTTATACATTGTTTGGGAGTATAAATTAGTACAACTGTGGAGATCAGTATGGAAATTCTTCAACTGACTAGGAATGAAACCACCATATGACCCAGCTACAGCACTCTTGGGTGTCTTTCCAAAAGAATTAAAGTCAGAATACTAAAGCATACCCATGTTTATTGTAGCACAAGTCACAAGAGCCAAATGATGGAACCAACCTAGGTGTCCGTCAATAGATGAATGGATAAGAAACGGTGGCATATATGCACTTATACTCGACCAGACAGAAGAATGACATGATGTCATCTGCAGGAAAACGGATGGAGCTGGAGAACATTACGCTAAGTGAGATCAGCCAGTCTCAGAAAGTCAAGGGCCATATATTTTCTCTCATATGTGGAAGCTAGGGAGAAAATAGGAAAGAAAAGGGACTTCAGATAAATGAGGAGACCAGTAGGATAGTGGAAGGGGGTGGGAGAAGGGATGTGGGGAGGGGGAAAGGAAGGATTGAGGGAGGATTCAAATAATGTTACGTCCATATATGCAGGTATCACCACCAAGCTCACCAGCATGTACAGGGAAGAGGAGGAGGGAGCGGGTGGGATGTGGAGGGAAACCCACCAAGGGCTGTGTGCGTGCATGTTTGTGTCACTTTGAACCTCACTATGAAGTATAATTACAATGTGCCAATAAAAGTATATTTAAAAAATAAAGCACATAGCTAGGTGTGGTGGTGCACACTTGTAATCCCAGTACTTGGGAGACTGAGACAGGAAGATCACAGGTTCGAAGTCAGTGTCAGCAACTTAGTGAGGCTTTTAACAACTTAGTGAGCCCGTTTCTAAATAAGAAATAAAAAATAGGTCTGGGGGTGTAGCCTGGAGGTAGAAGGCCCATGGGTTCCATCTCCAGTAAAATTAATTAATTAATTAGGCAATTGATAAAATAGAGCCCAGTGTGGTGGTACATGCTTGTAATCCTAGTACTTGAGAGGCTGAGACAGGGGATCACAGGTCAAGGCCACCCTCAGCAACTTAGTGAGGCCCTCTGCAATTTAGTGAGACACTATTTCAAAAATAAAAGAATAAAATAGGGCTGAGGGTGTAGCTCAGAGGTAGAATGCCCCTAGGTTCCATCCCCAGTACCACACACAAAAAATAAATAAAAAACAAATTAAAAGAGAGATAGTACTTGCGTACTTGGGAGGCTGAGACAGGAAGATCACAGGTTCAAAGTCAGCCTCAGCCACTTAAGGAGACACTCAGCAACTTAATTAGACCTTTCTTTCTTCCTTCCTTCATTCTTTTCTTTCTTCCTTCATTCTTTTCTTTCTTCCTTCATTCTTTTCTTTCTTCCTTCCTTCCTTCCTTCCCTCCCTCCCTCCCTCCCTCCCTCCTTTCTTTCTTTCTTTCTTTCTTGTGGTACTTGGGATTGAACCCAGGGGCATTCTACCTCTGAGCTGCACCCCCAATCCTCTTTTATTTTCTATTTTGAAACAGGGTCTCACAAAGTTGTGGAGGGCCTTGCTATGTTGCTGAGGCTGGCCTGGGACGCCAGCTCAGGGGTGTGTAACAGGTATAAGCCTAAGTACCAACCACCCAGGCTTCCCGCAACCTGGGACATGGGGGGCTTGACATGTGTCCCTCTCCAGATGCCCTGGACCAGAGTTTCTATTCTGACAGCATGACAGCATCCCTCTTGCCAGCACCATGTTACACACAGCTTTACAGTTGCCCGGGCAGCCTGACAAGGTTTACGAAGTACCCAGTGTGACAAATGAGCCATTCCAATGGGTCACTTCCAGAAGGACATTCCAGGTGCAGTCTGCTGCACAGGGTGGAGAGCCTGGCAATGCAGGCATTCGGCGGTAAGGAGGCTTGAGGGAACTGGTGTCTACCCTGTGCTCATGGTACCCGGTCGGTGACTCATCCTCATGACAGTGAGATGCGAGGACATTTGGAACTTTGTCTCTAACTCCTGGTGATGAATCATATTTGTTACCTACCCCCTGCCCCAGGTCCTCTAAGATGTCCTCTCACCCCTAGTGGAGCAAATTGCACTTTCTGAAGATGACTGCAGCAATATTCCTGCCTCATGCTCTCTTCTGGGCCCCTGCTACCCCATTGAGAAACGACGGCAAGTGTTTGTCACTCCCTGATGAATGGAAGAGAAAGACAGGGTGACTTCTGTGTGGGGGCGGCTAAGGATTGGATCCAGGGCGACACTCCCAGTCCAATTTTATTTATTTATTTTTTAAACAGGGTCTTGCTAAGTTTCCACACAGTGCTGGCTTTGAACCTGTGATCCTCCTGTTTCAGCCTCCCAAGGATGAGGGTGTCTTTTGAAGCCAGGCCACAGAAGATGATCCAACCTTGGCTATCATGTCATAAGGAATCCCAGAGCAGACCTGACAGTGCAGCACCCTGTCCCGCCCACAGTTCCAGTGCAGGTCTCAGCTGACAGCCAGCACCAGGACCACCAGCAGTGGCATGAGGGGCTTTGGACGATACCACATCCAGCCCTCAGGCCACCAGCCCCAGCAAGGAGGGAGGAGCACTGCCAAAGTGCAGGCCTGTGAGTGAAGGGATTGTTGGTGCAGTTTTAAACAACTTGTTTTGGAGATCGCTTGTTTTTCAGCAATAGACAAGGAAAGCATACTGGGGGATTCCCCAGCCTCCCGTTGGGAATCTCATGTTTGCAGATCATTGTGAAAGCCCTGGGTGGGCAGAGGGCAGAGTCAGAAGTTAGTGATTCTGCTTCTGGGCAATCTCCATTTAGTAGAGAGCAGCTCCTTGGACCTGGCAGTAGGACTCTGAGAGACACATTCACAGCAGCAGGAACTGTGTGGCTGTGGTCTCCAGGGTCTTGGGAGGCAAGTGCCACAGGCAGGCCATCCCGTCTGGGGTTTTCTATTTAATGGGAAATGTTCACATAGCAGGTGGTACACAGCTGTAATCCCAGTATCTAGGAGGCTGAGACAGGAGAATTGCAGGTTTGAGGACAGCCTCAGCATTTTAGCCAGCCCCTGTTTCAAAGTTAAGAAAAAATTAAATAAAACCGGTCTAGGGGTATAGCTCACAGGTAGAATGTCCCTGGGTTCAATCCTCAGTACCAAAAAAAAAAAAAGGGGGGGGGGCTGGTCATTTCCCCAGAGGCTGTGAGGTCTCTGAATATCCCACCTTCAGATCTGTAGCAAATTGCATTCTGTCCTGTAAAGAAATTGCATTGAAACCTCTACTGTAAAAACAGCAATGGGGTTGCGAGACCAAAAATTGACACCAGCTGGGTGGGCTACTGGGGCATTAGACAGCTCGCTGGAAATCATTAGGTAAGTGGTCTTTGCTTTCATTACAATACACACTCTATGACTAACCCCTAAGCAAGTAAAGCTCACAAAGTCCTTTCTATTAAAATATATTGATTTGCCTGGTGCAGTGACACAGGCCTGTAATCCCAGAGACTCAGAAGGAGTAGGCAGGAGGATAACAAGTTCAAGGCCAGTCAGCCTGGAGCAACTTAGTGAGACCTTGTTTCGAAACAAAAAATAAAACAGGGCTGGGCATAAAGCTCAAAGGTAGAAGGCCCCTGGGATCAATCCCCAGCACCGCCAGTCATAAGGGCTGGAGGTGTAGCTCAGTGATAGAGCACTTGCCTAGCATATGTGAGGCCCTGGATTCAATCTCTAGTACTGCATATAATAATAATAATAATAATAATAATAATAATAATAATAATAATAGATCTGTTATTAAGTGAAAGACTGGTTAGGCAGTACTGCCCCCATTTGGCCTCTCTAGGGTTTCTGCATCAATGTCACTGCCACTGATGGACACAGAAAATGCCACCAAGATGGTGACAGGTCAGGGGTAGCAAGGCCCTCATGGGGAGGAGGGCTGCAAATGTCCTGTGCGCCATGCTGCCTCCACCCGCATGCCTCTGCCCAGCAGCCGTTCAGCCGACCTCTGCTGCCGCCAGAACCAAGCAGCTCCTCTAAATCCCAATCACTAATAAAAAGACTGAGTGCCAGGCTCAGCAACGCATGCCTATAAGTCACAGTACTTGAGAGGCTGAGACAGGAGAATCCCAAGTTCGAGGCCTTGGCAACTTAGTGAGATCCTGTTTCAAAATAAAAAATTAAAAGGTCTAGGGCTGTAGCTTGGAGGTAGAAGGACCCTAGGTTCAATCCCTAGTACCATCACCATTAAATAAATAAAGAAAGAAACTAAAAAAGCTAAACAAATAAACTAGGCACAGTGGTTCACATCTGTAATCCCAGTACTTGGGAGGCTGAGATGGGAGGATCACAGGTTTGAGCCAGCCTTAGCTATTTAGTGAGACATTGTTTCAAAATAGTAAAGTAAAAAGGGCTGGGGTTGTAGCTCAGAGGTAGAATACCCCTGAGTTCAATTCTCTGTATTAAGCAAATAACTAAATGTAGACCCGGACTTCTCTGAGGGCAGATGTGGCGGGTGATCTCACAGGAGTGGGAGACCACACCCTGCCAAGCCCAGGTCCTGGGGAAGGCTCCCTGCATGGGCTTCAGGTGGCCCTTAGTCCAGCCTGTGCCTGCTCCCCGCCTGGCCATCTCCCCACAACCCCTGGAGTGGCCTGGTGAGAGGACCATGGGCCAGGCCACCTGTCAGCTTCTGCTGGGAGCTCACCAGGGAGGCTGAGGAAGGAGTGGGGGGACTCAGAAGGACTGGCTCCCAGCAGCCTCCAGGCAGCTCATACACCCCCCTCTGCCCATCTGAGGCTGCAGAACCAGCTGGGCCCCATTTTTCATCCCTATCAATTCTAGTGGCAAAAGACCCAAGACCCAGAATGTAAATCAGTGTCCCCGGAGTATTTAACTCAGGGCGGGTTAGCTGGAGGTGGCATCCCTTATAAGTCCTGCAACTGATGTTTTTATATTAATTCTTTTTTTTTTTTTGCGGTACTGGGGATGGAACTCAGGGGCATTCTACCTCCGAGCTATACCCCCAGCCCTATTTTTTATTCTTTATTTTGAAACCGAGTCTCACTAAGTTGCAGAGTGCCTCACTAGGTAGCTGAGGCTGGTCTCGAACCCGGATCCTCCGGTCTCAGCCTCCCGAATGCTGGGATTACAAGCGTGCGAAGCGTGCGCCACCACGCCCGGCTTTATATTAATTCTTATAGTGACCAGATTAATTTTTATTCCATCTATTATTATTTCTTTTTCTATTATTATTTCTTTTTCATTAACTTGGAGATATCTCCGAGAAGCGCATATCTCAGTGAGTATCAGTCATTCAGTGGGGTGCTTCCCTTGGCTGCGAGGTTTTCATTAAAGAATGAAAATTCCTTTAATCCAAAGATGTAGTCTTCAGAAATAATGACAGGAAGGCTGGCCTGAGTCACTGCTGCTGTCACCACCTGTGCTTGGGGTCTGCTGCTGCTTGGCGTCCACAGCTATGGACAGAGTATCCTCTGGTTTTCCTTCCCTCTGCCCTGGGCTTCCCCGAGCTCAGTGCACAGACTCTGAGTCAGCCTTTACTGAGGGACTATGCTTGGCGAAGGATCCCCAGAGACAAGCATGTGCTCATCTGCCCTGTCTCTGTGCTGGGCGCTCACCTCACATCTCATTGAGTCAGTGCCTGCCTCTTAGGAGATAAGTAGGGATGCTGCTGTGGCTATTTTGTAGACAATGGAAATGCATTGTCTGGAAATCCCTGAAGCTCAGAGGTGGTAGCTGGCCCCTGAAAACAATCAGTTTCTTTTCTGGTGGGGAGGAGACCCTGGGCCAGCAGATTCCAGGGGGCCTGGCATGATAAAGTACTTGTGTGCAGGGTGGGAGGAAATGGCCAGTTAAAGAAGGTAAAGAAGTGCCCATTGGAGGAGCCTGGAGCTGTCAGCAAAGGCAGATGCCTGCAGAGGGGCGGGCAGGTGTGGGAAACTTGGACTGTGGGTATAAGTCAGGAGGATTGAGGCTGACACATTGTCTGTTGGGAGGCCTGAGATGAGGGGGCTGGAGAAGCTGTGGGGCAAGGAGAGGCAGGGGAAGCCATTGGATGCCTCTGCCCTCAGATGTACCACCTTGTTCTTTGCCTGTGATAAGTGTACACCCTCCCTGACCTGGGGCAGGCCAGTCAACCAGCCCTCCACTAATTCACGAAACCCTTCACGGTATGCACCTAAGGCTCCAAAAAAAGAACACTTGGGCTACCACGTGGTGACCTCACCTGTAAGATGAGGGCCCTGTCACCACTGGGAATTTTGTGACCGTAAAGGAGTTAGAGGCATACCGTACATTGGCTCTCACCAGTACCACCCTGGGCCTGCCCCCTTTTCTAGAGGAGATGACCTCCCAGAACAATCTCATTCACCTTGCTTTCAGGAGTCAGACATGTGTAATTAAACCCCAAACCTTTAGTGTCTGGAGGATGCTGATAAATAACAAATGTAAACAGGTAACCAGGCAACTTCCTCAACCCACAAACACAGCTGGGTGTCAGCCCCCCAAAATAAAGCAGGCCATTTCCTCCCACCCTGCACTCAAGTCCCAAGGGCTTCTTTAAGATGACGTGTCATTTATGGGTCTGCTTTTAATTTGTTGGAAACTACTTCCAACACACAACTGTGAAAAAAAAGCAAAACAAAACAAAAGTTGTCAGGAGTAGTGGCTAAAAAATCAGCTATAACTAGCCAAGTGTGGTGCCCAGTATTTGGAAGGCAGAGACAGGAGGATTCGAGGTTCGAGGATAGTCTAAGCAAAGTAGCAAGACTCTCAGCAACCTAGCAAGACTTTGTTTCAAAACAAAACAAAACAAAAACATTAAAAAGGCTGGGGGTGAGCCGGACGTGGTGGCGCACGCTTGTAATCCCAGCATTCGGGAGGCGGAGACCGGAGGATCCGGGTTCGCAGCCAGCCTCAGCTACCTAGTGAGGCACTCCGCAACCTAGTGAGACCCTGTTTCAAACTAAAGAATAAAAAAATAGGGCTGGGGGTGTAGCTCGGAGGTAGAATGCCCCTGAGTTCAATCCCCAGTACCGCAAAAAAAAAAAAAAAAAAAAAGGCGGGGGG
>PVLC010019813.1:0-30046 GCA_004027655.1 Graphiurus murinus
AAGCCGGGCGTGGTGGCGCATGCTTGTAATCCCAGCATTCGGGAGGCTGAGACCAGAGGATCCGGGTTCGCGGCCAGCCTCAGCTACCTAGTGAGGCACTCCGCAACTTAGTGAGACTCGGTTTCAAAATAAAGAATAAAAAATAGGGCTGGGGGTATAGCTCGAAGGTAGAATGCCCCTGAGTTCAACCCCCAGTACCACAAAAAAATAAATAAAGAAAGAAAAAATAGGACTGGGGGTGTAGCTCGGAAGTAGAATGCCCCTGGGTTCAATCCACAGGACCACACACACAAAGAGAAACCATCATCCAGGATACAGGTTCTTTCCATTTTTCTACTTTGCCATCCTTGGAATGTTGTGTTTTTTCTTGGTCTTGTTTTCTCAGAAAGGCTAGCTGGCTACAGGGACTCTACACATCAAATCCCTACATAACATTTAAGACCTTAAGAAAAACTACAAGGGCTGAGAGTGTAGCTCAATTGTAGAGCTTTGTCTAGCACACACAAGGGCCTGTGTTTGATCCCCAGCACCAGTAAATAGAGGGGAAAAACTGTGCTATGCACCACTTCTTTTGAAGAGCAAGGGAAATCTTTCCCAAACTAGGAGTGGTGGTGCATGCCTGTAATCCAGACAGGAAGGAGACAAGAGGGTTGCAGGTTCCAGGCCAGCCTCCACAGCTTAGTGAGATCTTGTTTCAAAATAAAAAAGGAGGAGGGTGTAGCTTGGAGGTAGAATGCCCTTGGGTTCAATCTCCAGAACAACAACAACAGTCTTTTCCAGAAACACTCCAAACAAAGTAACACATCTTATTAGCCATGATTATGTCTGTCCATTGCTAAAAGCTAGTCCCTGGCTTGGCGATTGACTTAAATTCTGATTCACATAGCTGGTACTGGGATGAGATTCACCAAAGCACAAGGCCACCTGATAAGAAATTGGCTTCTCTGACAAGCTATAAGGTAATTAAAGGGTGCCAGGCATATCTTTAGCAATGGTTCTTTCCTGAAGCTGTTACACCTAGATTCTGTTGCTGGATCTTGCCATTATCTATAAAGGAATTGAAGGCTGGCTCATTAACATCCTTCCTGACCCATTTGTAAAGTAGGAGTACTGAGAATCGCTGTGCTAGACTATTGCTCAGCTGCCCCGGTCCCAGGTTTCTTATCCTTTGGGTCTCTGGACATCATACATTACGGATGGATGCATGATCCAGTGCCCAACGCTCAGTCTTTTTAGTACTTTTGCCATGTCTCCCAGATCCTGTTCATTAGAGCGGATCATGTCTTTATTGGTCCATCTCCTCTAAAGCTGTTGTATCAGAAACAGAGACTCTCATAAATTTATTTTATTATCTATTTATTTATGGTCCTGGGGATGAAACCTAGAGGTGTCATGGAACAGCACAATGTCTCTCATGGGTTTTTGGCCTCCGGGGTGAAAAGAATTTCAGCACAAGCCAGATAGGGACAAAGTAGTAGTTTTATTTTAAGGAAAGGTACAGGTACACAGGGGAAAGGGCACAAGTCCCCTCAGGAGTCTCCAGGATCGCAGCTGGGAAACTGTGTGTGGCAGGGAGTGATGGCGTGAAGAGAACCATGATGGCTGGGCAAAAAGAGGGAGCATGTGGTCTTTCCTCCTTTTTATGTCACACTGGGAGAGGAGCTGGCTTTTGGGGTTCAGGGTGGAGAAATTGGGAACCTGGGGCAGTATGAGATATTGGTCCCCCACCCTTGGGGTCTAAAAAAAAGTGGAAAAAATCCCCAGGTAGGACTATCAGAGTTGGAACAGAATCCCCATAAAGCACCCCAACATGGCGTTTCCAGCTTCTCTTCCGGGTATCCGCTGGCTTTCCCGTGCCCGAGAACTAACCAACCTATCACTCTGGCCTGCTCCAATTTCCTCCCCTTCATCCCACCCAATGTAACCCTGTACCTGGTCCTGCAAGACCACTCCCTCCCCTACCTATAAGAGTTGATTGTTCTCCTTTGTTCACAGAACAATAAACTCTCTCTCACTCTGCTCCTCCAGTCTCTGATGGCATTCCTAGGTCAGCCCTTATATTGGTGCCGAAACCCGGGAGGGATTGGGTCTCTACCCCCAGAGAATCCTCCCTTCCCCCGGTGGCCCAGGGACCCCGTCCTCGTCCACCTTTTCGAGCGCTCCTATCCTCACCCACCACCAGCTGCCTGGAAAGTTTTCCCTGGCACCCCCCCCCCCCCCCCGCCCCCTGGGTTCCTTTTTACCCCGCCTCCCTTCCCTTCTCCTCAACCACAAAACCCTGGCGCTGGGTACTCGGGACCTCCGACTCTATGGCCCCGGGCTGAGGTGCCGAGGTGCCGATCTCACTCCCTTCTTTCCCTCTACACCCTACTGGGTACCCTCACACGCGAGGCCCTCCGGGGGACACCCGCTGGACGCCGTGTACAACTTCTGTCCGGCCTGAGTTTCTCTGTCCCCCTTCCAGCATGGGCTCCTCCTCCTTCCCGTCAACTGTCCTCTCCGGTGCCTCCGAAACAATCTGGACACTCTCTCCCTAAAACCTGTATTCGACCCAAACAAATTTCACACCCAGGACTGGCCCATTTACTTGTTAAACAATTAATCCAGATGGCCACCTAAAGGCTCCCTAGATCCCCAAATTCTCCGAGACTTGTTCAACTACTTCAAGCGCTTGAAAAAGTGGAAGGAGATCCCATACGTAGAATCCTTTTCCCTCCTGCGCTCTCGGCTGGACCTCATAACTGCTTGTTCTCCATCTCAGGTCCTCCTGGCTTACAAACCTCCCAAACCTCTCAAACCGCCCAACTCTCCTCTCTCCTCCTTCCATTCCACCAACACATCCCCTCCCCCCCCCCCCCCCCCCCCCCCCCCCCCCCCCCCCCCGCCTGCTCTGCCAAGTCCACCCCTTATCCATTCTCAGGCCCACCCATCCTGCCGCTGCCAGAGCCGTCCTCCTTTGCCCGCAGGTCCCATCCCCCTTCAGCCCTCCCCCCCCTAGCCCCCACCAGGACTCACTCCTCTCTGGGAGGTGGTGGGAAATTAGGGCATTGTGGGGGTTCATGTTCCCTTCTCTATGAGTGACCTCTCTCAGATAGAAAAGTGCCTGGGTTCTTACACGGCTAACCTGGTCTCCTATGTTAAAAAATTTGTCTGTCTCACCTAGCCTACAGTCTCACCTTTAACGACATCTACATGATACTCTCCACTACCCTTCTCCCGGAGGAGAGGCGTAGGGTTTTGGAACAGGCCAGGCAACATGCAGATCAAACCAGACAAATGGATGCTAGACACCCCCTGGGGGCTGAGGCCATCCCTGACCGGAACCCTGACTGGGACTACAACAACCCCAATCACATTCTCAGGAGGGATCAGTTTATCACCTGCTTAGTTGGGGGACTCCGTGGGGCAGCTCAAAAGCCTATTAATTTTGAAAAGCTACAGGAGGTTATCCAGGATAAACACAAAAATCCTTCTTCCTTTTTTTTTGTGGTACTGGGGATTGAACTCAGGGGCATTCTACCTCCGAGCTATAACCCCAGTCCTATTTTTTATTCTTTATTTTGAAACCAAGTCTCACTAAGTTGCGGAGTGCCTCACTAGGTAGCTGAGGCTGGCTGCGAACCTGGATCCTCCAGTCTCAGCCTCCCGAATGCTGGGATTACAAGCGTGCGCCACCACGCCCGGCTCCTTCTTCCTTTTTGAAACACTTAACAAAGGCCCTCCTCCAATATACTAACCTAGATCCCAAATCACCCGATGGTCGCCAATTACGTATGTCTTACTTTTTCTCCCAATCCTATCCTGATATCAGAGTCAAGCTCCAAAAGTTAGAGAGAGGCTTTCTTACACCCCCGGCAGTCATCCTCACGACCGCCTTTAAGGTATACCATGGTCACGATGAGCATAAACAATGCCAAAAGTTTGTCCTATTGGCCCAGGCCCTTAAGACCACCACTGACAAATGGCCCTCACCCGACCCACGGAAGAGCGGCCCTGATTCAGCCTGCTTCAAATGCTGAAAGGAAGGCCACTGGACCACGGCATGCCCTAACCCTTGGACCCCAAATGTCAACAAATGGGTCATTGGGGAGCAGACTGTCCCTTGTCTTGGAGGGGACTCGCGGCCTGTCCTTCCGACCCGGCTCTCTTGGGGCTAGCCACTGATTAACGGGACCCTGGATCTCCAACACCGGCTGTTCCAATACATAAGCAGGAGCCCAGGGTAACTCTCAGTGTAGAAGGCCGGGTCATCTCCTTCTTGGTGGACACAGAGATCACCTTTTCGGTCTTAAGGGAATTCCGGGGAACCACCTTCCCTATCTCCTCTCCTATCGTGGGCATCGAGGGGAAAAAACATTTACCCCCACCAAATGCCTATTCTCAACTATTCCCTCAATAACTTTCTCTTTTCCCACCGATTTTTAGTCATGCCGCAGTGCCGAGTTCCCCTTTTGGGACACAATATCCTGTCTCAGCTCCGGGCCACCCTATGGCTCCACCCTATAGCTCCACCCTCCACATGCCCCACCTCTGCTCTCCTGTTGGCCATGTTGGCCCCCCAGTTGGCTGAGGCCGACACCCACAACCCGATAACACCATTCCCCCATCACCTAGTAGACTCTGTGGTCTGGGATGTCACCTCTCCCTCACTGGCCAGGTGTACACCCGTTAAAATTATCCTTAAAGATCCTTCCCACTTCCCTAGCTAGCCTCAATACCCACTTTCCAGCACCTCCCTGAAGGGACTCCAGCCAATAATTATGGACCTTCACAAAAAGGGCTACATTCACCCTGCCCATTCTCCATATAACACCCCCATTTTGGCTGTAAAAAAGCCCAACGGCTCCTACCGTTTGGTTCAGGATCTCAGGCTCATAAATAAGGCCGTTAGGCCCATACACTCTCTAGTTCCCAACCCCTACACCCTCCCCAGTCAGATCCCCACCTCAACAACTAATTTCTCAGCCATAGATCTTAAAAATGCTTTTTCTCAGCCAGGTGTGGTGGCGCACGCTAGTAATCCCAGCATTCGGGAGGCTGAGACCGGAGGATCCAGGTTTGCGGCTAACCTCAGCTAGCTAGTGAGGCCCTCTGCAACTTAGTGAGACCCGGTTTCAAAATAAAGAATAAAAAAATAGGGCTGGGGGTATAACTCGAAGGTAGAATGCCTCTGAGTTCAATCCCTAGTACCAAAAAAAAAAAAAAAAAAAAAAAATGCTTTTTCTCTAACCCCATGCCTCAATTAAGATACTGTTTAATTAAGGGGAAACAACGTCACTCACAGGGGATAAAAACTGCTCAAAATGTGCTTTGTCTTAATCTCTTGATTAATATCTAATTTTTTTTTATCTAGGAAATGCCCTCAAACCCTCAGAAAAGACTTTTGCAGGTTATATAAAAATTGTTAATTCTGCTTTAAATTATTTCCTTAAAAAAACAAAACAAAACTAGTTTTTGTTACCTTTCCTGGCCCTAATGTAAATTAGAAGATGGAGGCTTGTTCTGTGAGTGGAAAAATGGCCAGAGATCTAAATACTTGGTGTTTTCCTCTAAGAAATACAATATGGCAATGTTTGACACAGATCTGCCACATGGCGACAGTGGCCACCAGAACCATTTTGTTTCTGTGTTGTCCATGATTGGCAGTCCCTGCTCAACACATTGCTTACTGTATAGACTTCCATGTTTGTGTCCTCTGTTCTAGAATCTATTACTCATTGTGTTACATGACAAGCATCTGTGATAGGTTATATTATAATTTGGGAGATTCAATGCCTGGCAAGTTAAAGCTATAAGATATGTTTGTATCCATACAAACGTATCCATGTGGTACCAAAATTAACTTAATAAAGAGTGCTCATTACATTTAAAAAAAAAAAAAAAAGAATGGATTCAAATACCTTTTAGTTCACGTGACTTAAGTCTTTAACAAATAAGTTTTTTTAGGTTTATTAAAAAGGTAAGCGATGTCATTAAAAGTTAACAGATTCAAATCCCAATGCTTATTGTTTATTTTAGGATCTTTTATTATTAAAATAGTGACTTAAAGTGCTGACTGGCTATTAAGATGGGTAAACTAGGTAAATATAAGTAAGGGTTTTTTTTTAATAAATGGCTTATCTTTATAAGTAACTTAAATGCTAAACATCAACTACTAAATATAAAGTATTCTTGGTTTAACATCAGCAAAAGAAAATATATTTGCATCTAGTAAATGTGTTTTTATATATAAAGAGTAACTTAACATTTCAGTCTTTTTTTTTTTTTTTTTTTTGCGGTACTGGGGATGGAACCTGGGGGCATTCTACCTCCAAGCTTCAGCCCCAGCCCTATTTTTTATTCTTTATTTTGAAATAGGGTCTCACTAAGTTGCAGAGGGCCTTACTAAGCAGCTGAGGCTGGCCAGGAACCCGGATCCCCTGGTCTCAGCCTCCCAAATGCTGGGATTACAAGCATGCCCCACCACGCCGGGCCATTTCAGTCTTTTGGATGTTAACTAAACATGAGTTACTAAGGGTCAAAGTTCCGATAAGTGATGATATTTAAACACTATGGTTTTGTGCTTGTAACATTTACCAAGGACTAGCTTAAAAGGGTGAGTCTTGGCAAAATAATCTCTTATGTTTACTGTTTTGTTTCCCTAGCAAGCTGCATCTTAGCAAATCGGGGTAAATGCCTATATTTTACACATGTTTAATAACTACTTTGTAGCTCAGGCTAAATGAACAGCTATAACTGGGTTACTATATTTGACACCCTATATATATGGCCATAGATGTGTATATATCTGAGAGCTGAATATGCTATGTATCTGGCTTCATCTAAATGTTTCATAAGAGCTTATAAAGGTAAAGGAATATGGGTTTTATATACATAAAAGCTAACTAATAAGTGATCTCTATGCAGTGTGCATTGTATTGGTATGTTAAGTTACTAAAACTTCTGCCATCTATGTTTTAGTACAATTCAGAAATCCGTCACTAAGACCTGGTTTACATCTGTTTGCTTTAAATAAATGTTTTATTGCATAAGAGAGATACAACCATCTATTAGGTGATAAACTTATTTCTGATTATTAGTATTGTCCTCTAAACTTATAAAAATCTAGAGCTATTTGATTTTTATCAGTGCTGTTAACCTACATAGACTTATAATTATAGTCACCTTATTGAGCAATAATTTCTAAATTTCACTCCAATGGTTAAGTTAAGGTTATACTTATGTTAAGTTAAAAAAATTGTTAACTGTTATGTATCATGTTAATTATTAATGGCTTCTTTATTAGTTAAATATATTTATGTCTCCTAAGTATTTTCTACAATTCAGATCTTAAATGCCTTACCAAGCCAATGTCCTATAAACAAAAAGGTTAATAGTAATTTTTCTTAGGTTAATATTTGCATATTCCTAAATTGTATTATAATCATCTTCAAGCAAAGATAGTTAGAGGTAATAAAACACTTGGCATTCCAAATTAATGCCACCCTGGTTAAAAATATTGGGTTATTATATAGACATATAAAGTCAACTTTAAATGGGAAATTTGTTTATGTCACCACGCCTGGCAAAACTATTATGTCTTTGTAATTGTTGTCTGTTAACATTACAGATGTATTTTTTTTTTTTTTTTTTTTTTGCAGTACTGGGGATTGAACTCAGGGGCATTCTACCTCTGAGCTACACCCCCAGCCCTATTTTTTATTCTTTATTTTGAAACCAGGTCTCACTAAGTTGCGGAGTGCCTCACTAGGTAGCTGAGGCTGGCCTCGAACCCGGATCCTCTGGTCTCAGCCTCCCGAATGCTGGGATCACAAGCGTGCGCCACCACGCCCGGCTTACAGATGTATTTTTAACAGAATAATCTAAGCAATGTTTTGATAGCCATTATCTGAAAAATAGGTTATAATATTGACCCCTAATCATTAAAAAGGACTGGTAAAACTGACCATCTGGGTGCTCAACCACCGAGCCTTGGAGGACAATCAAGAAATAAAAGGGCTAAAAGGATAGCCAATATTTTGACTCTAGCCCTTCCAAGGTCAAATAGGACCCAGGGGAAGACCTCAACTAAGGCCCTGCAACTCCGGTGAATCATCTGACTTCCTGAAACAGGGAGATCAAGAAGGCCCCAGAGACTAGGAGCCACCAACACGATCTCTTCAAAAAAGGAGGGTCATTAGACAGGAAATGTCCCCTATGCTTCAAGGGAAGCAAATGGTCAGCGGACCATGACCCATCCTCGAAGATGAGAGGCAAAGCCTCACACACAGGAGTAACCCTGAGGAGCCTTAACTGACCTTATCAGCAAAATTTATAATTCATGATTGCCCAATATTGAGCTAACTACTTGGCCTTAAACACCCAGTAGAAAAGTATAACCGAAACAAGTGTATACTAGTAGGCCTGATCTTGGTGATCAGCCTCTAACTAACCCTAATGTAAAATGGTCTATTCCTAGATTTTGACTCCCCAGGTCACTCCAAAGTGACAACGGGCCTTCCTTTATCTCAAAAATAACACAGGAGGTTTCACGAGCTCTGGGCATGACTTACTATCTCCATAGTCCCTGGCACCCTCAATCATCAGGAAAAGTAGAAAGGGCTAACTTACAGATTAAAACCACCTTGGGAAAGCTATGTCAAGAAAACTGCCTTCCTCCCTGTTCTTGTCGGACTTTCCTTGTCCTCATCTATCATAAGCCTGGGACTAAGTGAAGGTGCCCTTGGACCTATGCTCTGGGTGACAGACGACCTTGGAAACGAATTAGAGGGTGCCTTAACCTCCACGGCTGAGTCTCTTGCGGCCCTTCAGAAACAGGTTACATCCTTAGCACAAGTAACCGTACAAAATAGGCAAGCCCTTGACTTACTACCAGCAGAAAAAGGGAGAACTTGCCTCTTCCTTAGAGAGGAATGTTGCTACTATGTTAATGCATCAGGTATCGTAAAACAAAATAAAGCAGATTACAAAATTTGGCCATACATCTCAAAACCAGGCAAAATACTTCCTCCCTCCTTTCCTGGTTCCCATCACCACTTGTTACCTGACTATGGCCCTTTGTTGGGCCCCTTGTTATTATCTGTATTGCCTGCTTATTCTGATCCTGCATCACCAAGTTCCTATAAAACCAGATCAGGAAGATTTCTAACCAAACTTTCAACCAGCTTCTCCTTAGGAACTATCAATGCTTGGCTTCCGACGACTCCATCTCCAGAAAAGTCTTCTCCACATGCTGACTCTCCTATACAACGATCCTTCATACAGTTCCTAGAGGACATACTAGACGACCACTGGTTGCTGACTCCAAAATCATCCCCAGGAAAATGGCTTTAGCAGATACCCCACCTCTGGCTTCAAGGGACCTTCATAAATTTTCACTCCCAAGAAATCCTCTTTTTCTCTGCAACTATATGGGGATACCTATTCCTGCTCCTCACACCCTCACTCCCTCACACTGCACCCCCAGCCAGCAGGAAGTAGCCAATGACGAGCCACAACACCCCTGTCCCAAATAAAACCAAAGAGGGGGGAATGTTGGAACAGAATCCTCATAAAGCACCCCAAACATGGCGCAATTCCGGCTTCTCTTCCGGGCATCGGCCGGCAGGGCGTTCCTGTGCCCAGGAACTAGCCAGCCTATCACTTCTGGCCGGCTCCAATTTCTTCCTCTTTGTCCCACCCGACCGATGTAACTCCGTACCCAGTCTTGCAAGACTGCCCCCTACCCTACCTATAAAAGTTGATTGTTCTCCTTTGTGCACAGAACAATAATCTCTCTCTCTCTCTCTCTCTCTCTCTCTCTCTCTCTCTCTCTCTCTCTCTCTCGGTCGGTCTCTCTCTCTCTCTCTCTCTCTGTCTCTCTCTCTCTCTCTCTCTCTGCTCCTCGGTCTCCGAGGGCATTCCTGGATCAGCCCTTAAAATCAGGAGTGGAGTCAGGAAGTCTGGGATATAGGGTTTTTCTTATAATAGGTGTAAGTGGCTTCCTTTTGAGAGGCAAATGAAGCTCTAAGAAAATCACCTCAGGGACTTCCAAAATGGAGTCAGCCCATTGTGAATAGACCTTGCTTTTTAGGATGAGCAAGCTCTATTTAAAAAAACCCATTTTCCTTTCCTTCCCAATCATCTCCTTTCTGTCTAAATTTTTATTTCTTCTATTCTACCTCATCATTGGCATTCTATCTCTGAGTTATGCTCTCACCCCTATTTTATTCTTTTTTATTTTTATTTATTTACTTACTTACTTACTTATTTATTTGTGGCACTGGGGATTAAACCGAGGGGCATTCTACCTCTGAGCTACACCCCCAGCCCTATTTTTTATTCTTTATTTGGAAACAGGGTCTCACTAAGTTGCAGAGGGCCTCACTAAGTTGCTAAGCTGGCCAAGAACTTGTGATCCTCCTGTCTCAGCCTCCCAACTGTTATGGGGTACGGTTAACCCCAAATCTGTAGGTCCTTGGTATCGTGAAGAAAAGAATTTCAACACATACCAGTCAAAACATCTGGCAGGATTTATTAAAATTTAAGGGAAAACTGGGAGAAAGGGATAAAAGGGAGGGGGAATGGAAAGGGAATAGGTCACCCGGACAAGTCCAAGTGCATGTCCCCAGAGGGAAGGGGGAATCCCCAGTTACCCAGACAGGTCGAAGGTCAGGTCCCAAGAGGGAAGGGGCAAACAAAGGGAGGTGCAGAAAGCTATAAGAGAGGGCGGGGTCCTCTTTTCCTCAGTCCCCTTCCTCAGGTTTTAGGTGGGCGATAGGTGCGCTCCTCAGGTGGGGGCTGGTCTCAGAAAAATTGGATCCTCCTCTTTCCAGGTTCCAGTATGGATGTGGGCTTTAGGTGGGGGCTGGGCTTTTCCGGAGTTTGGCGGTGAAAGAAACAAAGAAAACTTCCAAGGGGTGGAGTTGGCTTTACTCTCCAGATTTTTTTTTTTTAAAGGCTATATTAAAACTATATTTTTATGAATTTTCCCGATACCATCCTTCTACCTAACTTTCCACTTTCTAGGTTACCTCATCACAACTACTGGGATCACAAGCATGCACTACCATGCCCAGCTTTTTTTTTTTTTTTTTTAAGCAGGGTCCCACTAAGTTGGTGAGGCTGACTGTAAACTTGCGATCCTCCTGTCTCAGTCTCCCAAGTACTGGGATTATAAGTGTGTGCCACCATTCCTGGCTGACTGCCATCCAGGGGTGCAGTGGTCTAATTACTGTTGGCTCAACTGTTTTTGATAAGCTGGGAAGAAGGGCTTTGATTAGACTTTTTATTAAGACATTCATGATCAAACCACCAAGCGAGGATTTTTTTTTTTTTTTTTTTTTTTTTTGGTATTAGGGATTGAACCCAAGGGCATTCTCCCTCCAAGCTACACCCCTACTTTTTTTTATTATTATTATTCTTTATTTTGAAACAGGGTCTAAGTTTCAGAGGGCCTCACTAAGTAGCTGAGGCTGGCTGCAAACCCGGATCCTCCTGTCTCAGCCTCCCAAGTACTGGTATTATAGGTGTGTGTCACCACGCCCAGCTCAAAAGATAACTAAGTCTCTACCAAAGGGTGAAGAAATCCAGCATGGTGGTACACACCTGTAATCCCAGTACTTGAGAAGCTGAAACAGGAAGATTGCAGGTTGTAGGCTAGCCTCAGAAATGTAGCAAGACCCTATTTCAAAATAAGAAAACAAGAAGGGCTGGAGTGTAGCTTGAAGGTAGAATGCCTCTAGGTTCAATCTCCAGTACAAAGAGAGAGAGAGAAGCCGGGCGTGGTGGCACACGCTTGTAATCCCAGCATTCGGGAGGCTGAGACTGGAGGATCCGGGTTCGCGGCCAGCCTCCGCTACCTAGTGAGGTACTCCCCAACTTAGTGAGACCCGGTTTCAAAATAAAGAATAAAAAAATAGGGCTGGGGGTATAGCTCGGAGGTAGAATGCCCCTAAATTCAATCCCCAGTACCGCCAAAAAAAAAAAAAAAAAAACAAAGAGAGAGAGAGAGAGAGATATGCCGGGTATGGTGGTGCACACTTGAAATCTCAGTACTTGGGAGGCTGAGACAGGAGGATCACAGGTTTGCGGTCAGCCTCAGCTACTTAGTGAGGCCCTCCACAACTTAGTAAGACCCTGTTTTAAAATAAAGAATAAAAATAGGGCTGGGGTTGTAGCTTGGAGGTGGAATGCCCCTGGGTTCAATCCCCAGTATGGAAGAGAAAGAGAGAGAGAGACAGAGAGACAGAGAAAGACAGAAACAGAGAGAAAAAAAACAAGGAAAAGAGAAAAGAGGAAGGGAGGGAAGGAAAAAGGAAAGGAAAGAAAGAAGGAAGGAAGGAAGGACTTTAACTATATTTTAAAGTAGGTGGAACTTTTTGTCCTGGACAAAAAAAGAAGAAAAAAAAAAATCTAAATGACCTTACTAGAATCAATGTAACTAAATTGCACTGTAACAGCCTCAGTAGGAGGTTAAAAAGGATAGGAGTTTATAGTTTGTGAGGCAGTGATTCCTAATTCCAGGTGAGCAAAGGAATACATTCTCTACCTTGAAAATAAAACTGTTCTTGCCTGAATACTTAGCAATGAAACAAAACTGAATCCACTCCAGGCTAGCAAGGATTCCTGGAGAGCAAGCCTAGTCCTGTGCTTTGGCAAGGGACCAATCTTGACCAGAAGGACTACACCATACATCTGAAAACCAAGTTTCAAATCACTTTCCCCACATTTCTCCAAGGAGAAAATACGAGAACCCA
The DNA here is from genome assembly GCA_004027655.1 of Graphiurus murinus. Lineage (NCBI taxonomy): Eukaryota > Metazoa > Chordata > Mammalia > Rodentia > Gliridae > Graphiurus > Graphiurus murinus. Next base: position 12,738 of record PVLC010019813.1, read on the forward strand.
CTAGTGGGAAGTCAGAGATGACCTCCCTAGCCATCTGGCAAGACGTGGTGTGGCTCTCCAGTTCCTCCTTATCCTATTGGGTGTAATCTAACTGCTCTTAAAAAAGAAGAAAGGGAGAGGAGCTTGCTAGCCTGTGCCTGCTCTGGTAACCTGGGCTGCCTTGTCTTTAAAAGAAAAAAAAAAAAAATGGAGCAGGAAAGGGAGGCTGAGACAGGAGGATCACAGTATCAAGGGAAATACAGTAATTTAGTGAGACCCTGTTTCAAAATAAAAAGGGCTGGGTGTGTACCTTGGACATAGAGTGCCCCTGGGTTCAATCTCTAGTACCAGAATAAATAAATAGGGTATAGCTCCATAGTGGGGTGTCCTATTTTTTGTTTGTTTGTTTGTTTTGTGTGTGTGTATGTGTGTGTGTATGTGTTTCTTTTGGTATTGAGGATTGAATCCAGGGGCATTCTACCTCTGAGCTATACCCCTAGCCCTATTTTATTTTTTATTTTTGAAACAGGGTCTCACTAAGTTGTGGAGGGCCTTATTAAGTTCCTGAGGTTGGCCACGAACCTGCAATCCTCCTGTCTTGGTCTCCCAAGTACTAGGATTACAAGCATGTGCTACCATGCCAGGCTATACCTTTTCATTTAATATCCCCAGTGTCTCTGTCTCTCTCTCTTTGTCTCTCTCTCTCTCTCTCTCTCTCTCTCTCTCTCTCTCTCTCTCTGTCTCTGTCTCTCTCTCTCTCTCTCTTTCACACACACACACACACACACACACACACACCCCAAACAAAAACCCTCAAATGTTTATAAAATCATTTGCTGGGCATGATGGCACATGCCTATAATCCCAGTATTTTGGAGGTTCAGACAGAAGAATTGCAGGTTCAAGACCAGCCTCAGCAATTTAGTGAGGCCCCATTTCAAAAAGGGGGGAGGGCGCTGGGGAGTGTAGCTCGGAGATAAAATGCCCCTGGGTTCCCCAGTACCATAAATAAACAAAATAAAATTTTAAACAAGGGTTGGAGATTGTAGGTCAGTGGTAGAGTGCTTCCCTAGCATGTGCAAAGCCCCATCTGGGTTCAATTCCCAGAACCAAAAAACCCCATCTCTAGACAGTAAGGCCCCAGAACATTAAAGCAAAACTTAGCAAGTAGGATTTATTTATTTATTATTTTATAATACTGGGGATTAAACCCAGGGGCATTCTACCTCCAAGCTACACCCCCAGTCCTACTTTTTATTCTTTATTTTGAAAAAGGGTCTCACTAAGTTGCTGATAGCCTCACTAAGTAGCTGAGGCTGGCCAGGAACCTGTGATCCTCCTGTCTCAGCCTCCCAAGTACTGGGATTACAAGTGTGCGCCACCACACCCGGCTAACAAGTAGGGTTTAAATCTAATGGCGAGGGGAGCACAAATCAAACAGCACGGAGAGTGATTTGCCTTAAGGAATCCTGTGGTCTGCTCCCTGGCCATTATACTTCCTGCTTTCATAGCTTAGCATCTGGATTCCTCCTCTCTTGTCCTCAGGCTTTTGGTGGAAATGAATCATCATTTCTAAGAAAGAAAGACTGCAGTGATTCACAGGAGAGTTTATTGGACACCTACACTGTCTGAACTCCTAAGAAGGAGACTTGGGTTTTACGATCTTGCCCTGCTGTCTACAGAGTGATCCTGGCCAAAACACTCATCCTTGAGGACCATCTGTGTCCCCAGTGATAAGGCGGGAATTCCAGGTGTCCGACCACCTCACCAAGGTTGCTGTGAGAGTCACAGAGAGGATAAAGGGAAAAATGCTTTGTATGAAAGAGGACATATAAGCTGGACATGGTGGCGCACGCTTGTAATCCCAGTACTTGGGAGGCTGAGACAGGAGGATCGTGGATTCGTGGCCAGCATCAGCCCTCCGAAACTTAGTGAGGCCCTCTGCAACTTAGTGAGGCCCTGTTTCAAAATAAAGAATTAAAAAAAAAAACAAAAACAAAAAAAAACAAAACAGGGCTGGGGCTTGGGGGTATAGCTTGGAGGTAGAATGCCCCTGGGTTCAATCACCAGTACCACAAAAAAAAAAAGAAAAGGAAAAAAAAACGACATATAGAATGGTACTGCACATTGTAACCAGGATCCTTGCAATTCAGCCTTACTATAAAGAGGGAATTTAACACATGCTCTGGTGTAAGAGTCCCACTGTCCCTTCCCCTCCACACCCTTAGTAAATCCTCCCAATACATCCTACACTTTTGTTTTCTTCCTTTGTGGTACTGAGGATTGGACCCAGGGACAGTCTACACACTCAGCCTTATTTTATTTTTATTTTTGAAATAAGGTCTTGCTAGGTTGAGAGTCTCACTACTTGCTGAGGTTGTTCTTGAACCTGCAATCCTCCTTAAGTACTGGGATTTTAGATGTGTGCCACCAGGCCGGCTTTGCTGGAAACAAGATGTTTCAAGAACAGCTTTGCTCAGAGTGTGTCTCTGTGCGATTGGGCAACTGTTTTCAGCACCTCGTTCTACCTCTTGGTGTATAAAGTCTCAGTCCCCACTTATATGCAGCACTTCACTCCTGTCACCTGCTTGGGGACGCTCTTCAGCCCTCTTGCCTGTATTCTGAGAATGACCCTGCTTCCTGCCCTCAGCACACAGAAACAGCCAGGTAAGACCCCGAACTGAGTCCGTGTAGGAGAGTCATTAGAGTTAGCAAGTTGATTCTAAGTTTTAGTAGTTTCTCTGCTCCATTACCTCTGCTAGGCTCACGATAACCAAGGAATCCCTCCAGGGGCCACTGGGATGGGAGCGAACTAGTTTATTTTAGAAACATCTTCCTAGGATGAGGGGCTGTTGGGATTTTTATTGTTGTTGTTTTTGTGGTACTGAGGATTTAACCTGGGGCGTCCTACATCTGAGCTACACCCCCAACCCTCTTTTATTTTGAAATGAGATTCTTGCTAAGTTGCTGAGGCTGACCTCCAACCTGCAATCCTCCGGTTTCAGGCCTCCCCAGTACTAGGATGACAGGTGTGCACCACCGCGTTCAGCTGTCTAGCGATCTAGCCAATGGCTTCCTCAGTAACCGCCCCCCACACCCCCTGACATCCACATCCTCCTCTTTTTTTTTTTTTTTTTTTTTTAAGCGAAACCCTTCCCTAGCCAAAAAAAGAGCAGAGTCCAGCACCCTCACACTGCTCCCTCTGCTACTCAGCAAAGATTTTTTTTCGTGCTGGGGATGGAACCCAGCGACGCTCTGCCTCCGAGCTGCACCCCTAGTTCCGCGAGGTTGCGGAGGCCGGCCTCGAGCCTGCGCTCCTCGGGTCTCAGCCTCCCGCATCCTGGATTGCAGGGCGCGGGCCGGCGGGTGGGCCGGGCTCTGCTCCGCGGGGTCTGCGCGCCGGCTCCGCCCCGCCCGCCCGCCCGCCCGCGCAGTCCGCATGCCCAGTGCGCGCCCTGCGCCCGCCCGGCGGCTCGGCACAGCCCGCGGAGCCGGCCCGGGCGCCCAGGGCCGGGCAGGGGCCGGCGGCTCCCGCGATGGCGGCGGCGGGAGGTGAGGTGCGGGCCGCGGGCGGTCGGGCGGGCGGTGCACGGGCGCAGGTGCTGCGGGGCAGGTGACCGCCAGCTCCCCGGCCTGCTCCCCTGCGAGCGCGGGCAGCCTCCGCCGCGACTCTGCGGCCTCTGCTGCATGGACTTAGCTTCTTTCTGTCTTATCTTCCTCTCCTCTCCTTCCTGGGATTGAGCCCGGGGGCATTCCACCTCCGAACTACACCCCCGCCCCACCCCGCGATCCTCCCGTCTCAGCCCCCCAAGTACTAGGATGACAGGTGTGCACCACCACGCCTGGCTTCCTTTTACTTTTGAACAAGCCAGTTGTCATCAGCTATGGAAGGAGTTCGGGTTCTTCGAGCCCAGCCTCTCTCTGAACTGGAAATACTGCCCTCCATTCCCCACTTCAAACCCCCCACCCCGGGCGTGGGGGCGAACAGGTAAGCGTGTGGAGGCAGGTCCTCCGCGTTCTCATTCCGAGTTGCAGGGAGTCGAATGCAGGGCCTCGTGCGTGCTCAGCGAGCGCTCTAGCCCTGCGCTACAGCCCCAGCCGTGCTTGTTCTATTTTATGTTTATGGGGAGCTTTTGTGAGTCGAGTTTGGAGTTGGTGCCTTTCCGCCTCCCTAGCACGCACTGCTAATATTCTGTAGTTTCTTCCCTGGAGCCTTTGTGACCACTACTCACAATTATGGAATGATTACAGAAAGCTGGTATTTAAGGCAGATGGGAGGCAGGAGAAAACAGAAATAACTAAGGAAAACAGGCGCAGAGAAATTCAAGGAAGCAGTTTAAATCTCCTTTCCTTTTGGAATACGGTGATGGAGTTTTAGATCTCTGAAAAACAGCATGGAGAAGAGGTAGCTCTTAAAATTCTAATATGATGATGGAAATTAAAGTCAGAGGGACATTTCACAAATTCTGTTATTTGAATACTCATAGACTTTCCTGGTGATGTCAAGGGTAAGCCTTTCTTTGAAAAGAGAAGACACCACCCCTGCCCCTCCCCCCCTTGCGATCTAACTCTGCTTTACTATTAGTAAAGCTAAATCCCTTAGCTTTAGTTCCCTCTTCTGGAAAATGGGGCTAACTAGTATCTGCTTTATCCGACTGTTCGGATTAAATAATATATAAATGAGCTGGGTTCAGTGGTGTATGCCTGCCATCTCAGTACTTGGGAGGCTGAGAAAGAAGGATTTCAGGTTCAAGGACAGCCTCAGCAACTCAATGAGACTCTCAGCAACCTAGTGAGACCCTGTTTCAAAACAAAAAAATAAAAGTTGGGCACGATGGAGCATGCCTGTAATCTGGTACTTGGGAGGCTAAGACAGGAGGATTGCATGTTCGAGGACGGCCTCAGCAAATTAGTGAGACTCTCAGCAACTTAGTGAGATCTTGTTTCCAAATAAATAAATAGAGCTGAGGATGTAGCTTAAAGTAGAATGCCCCAGTGTTCAATCCCCAGCTCCCCCACCCCAAAAACACACAAAAAGAAACTAAAAAATAAATAAAAATAGGTCTGGAGTGTAGCTCAGAGGTAGAATGCCCCCCAAAATAATATCTATATATATGTGTACATATATATACATATATATATATTGCTTAGGCCAGTACTTGGGAAATAGTAAGTGCTCCATAGATATTAGCTTCCTGTAGTTATTAACCTATAGCTTCAATTTGCTTTGTGAAATCATTAAGAAAGTGTTGTCCCATGTGAGTTAAAGTTGGCCAAATTCAAAGAGTGTGTGTGTGTGTGTGTGTGTGTGTGTGTGTGTGTGTTAATGAAATAAAAGTGAAAATGCAACTGGTAATTCTAGAACTGTTTTCCTCAGATAAGTCTTAGGGACTTTGGACAAGTTTTTAGAAAGTATATTGCTGTCTGGCTGAACACCAGATGTGTGGTCCGAATCAGTCGGTATGGGAGCAAAAATGGTTCAGGGCGAGGGGCAGCTGGGCACTCGGTACTGGGCAAGCCAGCGTTCCTGGGGGCAACTCCAATGCACCAGACACTTCTCCGATGGTGCCTTTGTTTGGCTCTCACTGTGTGAAGTCCATGGTGTTGTCTCCATTTCACATGGTGAGGCTGGCCCTTGGAGACACAGCAGGAAAGGACTCAACTGGAGTTAAAAGTCTGGCTGGTGCCCTGCTGCTTTCTTTTCTTCCTTGCTTACCAGTTGGTGCTGATGAGCTGGTGTGCTTCCTTCCAGACACTTCTTTACCTAAGGAGGGGGAAAAAAGTCTTTGCTGTTTCTCCCCACCGCAGGAGGGAAAACAAAGCAGGGCTCTGCGTCTGACACCAGGGCCACGTTTTCCTCACACAGAATCCTTGAAGACGCCTTTTCCTAGGCATTGCGACATTAGGGTTCTCGTGGTAAAATAACGATCTAAAGCGGGCAGTGGTGACAGTGGGAGCCAAGAGCATAGCTCACCCTCTCAAAAAACAAACTTCAGGGCTGGGTTTGAAGATGGCCTCCCATAATTGCCTGTTCACTTACACTTTGACAGGCTTATGGTAAACACAGATTAAGCATGCTTCCGAGTGACTAGGTAAATGGTTCCAGAGGCCTTGGAGCTAGTGAGGGACATCTTGTGGGAGTAGCGTATTTCCAAGCCTGATAGCCAGAGGTGGCCTTGGTCCTAGGCATCTGTGGGCAGCTTTTGCCTGAACCTTCCTTTTTCTTACCATCTCATGTTTCCACCCAGGACAGTATCAGTCCCAACTCTCAAGGTGTAGTTCTGCAATTCGGTTGCTCAAACTCACTTTTGTGACTCAGAAACCAAAAGTCACGTCTCAATCCATGTTGCATAAGCTACTACTGATCCTGGTCTGGGTCCTCAGGCAGAGGCTCAGCCAGAAATGCCTTACTCAAGATAAACTGGGATGGACTCATTTCTTCTTACAATGTGTTCCTCACTCTTACTTGGGATCTGGTCATTAGTCAGCATCAGCACTGTCATCGGTGTTATTAGGGACTCAGGAGGCAAGGGTACCTAAGACACTTGTTGGCCTGTTCTGTGAGGCAGTGATTTCTTGTCCTGGTTTTCGCAAGTCTGCAACCTGGAGTGGCTCCCCTGGCTCTCAACATCCCAGCTTTAGAGTCCCCTGCCTGGCCCAGGGACCCCTCTTCCCTCGTGGTAGGAGGCTAAACACTTAACTATGTGCATCTCCATCCTGTTTTCTCCTCATACTTAGATGCTGTCACATTTACTAGGCTAAAATATCTCATCTGCCTACCCAACTTTTTTTTTTTTTTTTTGTAGTACTGGGGATTGAACCCAGGAGCATTCTATGTCTGAGCTACCCCAGCCCTGTTTCATTTTTATTTTGAAACAGGATCTTGCTCTATTTGCAGAGGCTGACCTCAAACCTGAGATCCTCCTGTCTCAGCCTCCAGAGTACTGGGATTATAGGTATGTGCCACTATGCCTGGCTTATCCAACTTTTTTTTTTTTTTTTTTGTGGTACTAAGGGCTGAATACAGGGGTATTCTACCTTTAAGGTACACTGCCAGCCCTATATTTTGTTCTTTATTTTGAAACAGGGTCTCACTAAGTTGCAGAAAGCCTCACTAAGTAGCTAAGGCTAGCCGAGAACCCGGATCCTCCCATCTCAGCCTCCCAAGTATTGGGATTACAAGCGTGTACCACCACGCTTGGCTTACCTAACTTTTTAACTGAAAATAGTGTTAAACTTCTTAAAAATCAGCCCAGTTACACAATACTAAACTTCTCATCTAGAATACTTAAATTTTGGTTGGCATGATAGGAAAGTGGACATTTATTTAAGTAAATGATTGGTGTTTAGTTTCTCTAGTCTTTAATCTTATGGTTTAAATCTATAGATAGTATCTTTAAGAGCTAGGAATGTAGCTAAGTGGTAGAATGTCCCTGGGTTCAATCCCCACTACCAAACTAACGAACAGACTAACTAAATAAGCAGTATAAAGGAAAAGGAAATGGAGAGAGATTCATTCAATATGGTTTGCAGTGTAGTATTTTTAGAATTGAAGGTTAAGATGATCATAAAACTAACTACCCAAATACTCATAATTCTTTTATTTTCATTGTGTATTTTTGTGGTACTGGGATTTGAACCCAGGGGCTACCTCTATTCTACCCATTCTACCTCTGAGCTACACCCCCAGCCCTATTTTATTTTTTATTTTGAAACTAAGTTGCTGAGAATCTCACTACTTTTTTTTTTGCGGTACAGGGGATGAAACCTGCGGGCATTCTACCTCTGAGCTACAGCCCCAGCCCTAATTTTTTTATTCTTTATTTGGAAACAGGGTTTCACTAAGTTGTGGAGGGCCTCACTAAGCAACTGAGGCTGGCTGCGAACCCGGATCTTCCGGTCTCAGCCTCCCAAATGCTGGGATTACAAGCATGAGCCACCATGCCCGGCTATAGTCTCACTACTTTCTGAGGCTGGCCTCGAACCTGTGATCTTTCTGTATCAGCCTCCCAAGTACTGGGATTACAGGCATATACCACCATGCCTGGCTAGATGCTTTACATAAACAGTACTTTGTGTATTTTTTTTTTTTTTTTTGTAGATAAGAGATGTACTTTATCATATCTTCCAAGCATATGGCAGGACAAGTAGACAGTCAGCTAGCCTTCTTCTATAAAACTCCTCTTCTGTGTCCCATGTATGCTGATGCATGCTGTGCTCAATTATGTGAGGGGCTCTGCCTGTCCCCATCATAGTTTACACAGTCCCACCTCTGGGTCTCTGCTCAGGCTGGTGGCTGCACCTGAAGTGCCCTGTTCATTCATCTCCAGACAGGCAATCTGGGGGAATCTTTTTTTTTTTTTGTCACTGGGGATGGAATTGAGGACCTCATGTGTTCAAAGCACATGCTGTACCCTTGAGCTACACCCGCCCACCCCTGGGCCAGGCTGACTTGAATGCTGTGTGTGCAGGGAATCTTCCTTTTGTATATGGCTGTGAAGGAGGAGATCTGGTGTAGGAGGTCAGCGGAAACCCTGGAGCCAGACCTTTGGGTGTGATTTCCACTTTCATTATCTCAGTTATATGATATTGTCCAATATATTTAGCTTCTCTGAAACTTGGTTTCCTTATCTATAAAAGGAGAGTAAAAATATCTAACTCAACCTGGGCATGGTGGCAACATGCCTATAATTTCAGTACTTGGGAGGCTGAGAAAGGAGGATCTCAGGTTTGAGACAAACTCAGCAATTTAGTGAGACCCTGTCTCAAAATAAAAGATTAAGCTGGGCGTGGTAGCACACCCTTGTAATCCTAGTACTTGGGAGACTGATACCAGAGGATCTGGGTTCTCAGCCAGCCTCAGCTACTTAGTGAGGCCCTCTGCAACTTAGACCCCGTTTCAAAATAAAGAATACAAAATAGGGCTGGGGGTGTAGCTCAGAGGTAGAATGCCCCTGGGTTCAATCCCCAGCACTGCCAAAAAAAAAAAAAATTTAATAAAAATGGCTCAGGGTAGCCGGGCGTGGTGGCGCACGCTTGTAATCCCAGCATTCGGGAGGCTCAGACAGGAGGATCCGGTTTCGCAGCCAGCCTCAGCTACCTAGTGAGGCACTCCGCAACTTAGTGAGACTCGGTTTCAAAATAAAGAATAAAAAATAGGGCTGGGGGTATAGCTCGGAGGTAGAATGCCTCTGAGTTCAATCCCCAGTACTGCAAAAAAAAAAAAAAAAAAGGCTCAGGGTATAGCTCAGAGGTAGAATGCCCCTGGGTTCAATCCCCAGTACCCTAAACAAACTAATACACACACACACACACACACACACACACACACACACACACACACAAATAAATAAAACCCTAGCTCAAAAGTGGTTGTAATGATTGCAAACTGTTTCGTGCACCCTGACCTTCTACACATGCTTTTTCTCCTTTTCCTCATTAATTCTTCCCAGAACCACCTCCAAAATTGAAATGATCCCCTCACCCCGTTTTCACACTGCAGTATTTTTGTGTTTGCCACAGGTTATTTGTGTAGGTTTCTTAGCTCCACCCTTAGGTTGCACATAAGTAATATATTTTCCTAGGAGGGTGGGTTTGGTTCTTACTCATTGTTTTAATCTCCAATGCCTTGCACCTATCAAGTGCTTAATAAAGGTTTGTAGATTTTGAATGAATGGCAGTTTGTTTAAGGTGTGGACGGGGTTGGTTCATTCATAAAGGATCCATTAAATACATGCCTACTGTTTGCTAGGCAAACAGAGATGGATAATAGATAAAGCAAGAGGAGTGGTTAGAGAGCTTGCAAAATGTATTAGGCTAGGTGAGAAATGCAGCCCACATATCTGTAATACAAGATAGAACATGGCAAAATTTATGTATGTATTACATAGCTAACTGTTGAGACTTAGCCCCTGCCCCGTCTAGTTTGTGAAGGAGTGAACATTTTGTTTATTTTAGTACTGAGGGGTTGAACCCGGGGACACTGTACCTGCAAGCTATACCCCAAGGCCTTTTTATTTTGAAACAGGGTCTTGCTAAGTTGCTGAGGGTCTCACTCTGTTGCTGAGGCTGTCCTCCAACCTGCGATCCTTCTGTCTCAGCCTCCCAAGTACTAGGATTATAGGTGTGTGCCGTACGCCCAGCTAGGAGGGAGCATTTTAGTATTGATGGATAGACAACTGTTGGAGACCAGTGAAGAAGAGGTTTCTCAGGGGACAGAATAAGCATGGAAACAGAAGCACCAATGATTCTTTGGTTTATCTGGGTAGGAAAACTGGAAAGGAAGAATGGGCCTGCTGGAGTTGCATGCGGGTGTGGGCATGGCCTGCCAGGTCTGTGAGGCATAGACAACACCGGAAGCCTGTGTAGGGGAAGATGGTTTTCCAAAATGAAACATACACATACCTTTTGGGCTCCTGGTTGGTAACAGAGCCCTTGTGCCAACCCAAAAGGCTCATCATGACATTTCGGGTGAGTAAGAAAGCCAGAGAGCAGAGGTCCCAGTTCTCACCAAAGGGCTATTTTGCCTTGGCTTTTGCTTCACATCCACCTGGACCCGTTCTTTCTTTTATTCTCCTTTCTTCCCGGAAAGAGCAGCTACCTATATCTTCAAATCCATTTCACATTCTTTCTTCTGAAGAGCATCACAAGCACTATTGTGTTCCCATTACAGCCTGTTGGGATGCAGGCGTCTGCTCCTCCCTGGTTGTCCCAACGTCCCCGCCATTTGTGTACCCTGGGCGTGGGCATGCTTAGAGAAAGAGCGTGCCGCGCTCCAAGACCCTTCCCATGCAGCCCCATGTGACAGAGCTCAGGACCCTCAGCCTCAACTTGCAGCCTACACCAGCTCAGTGAAGGTTTATCAGCAGCAAGGAAGCCAGTGCCCTACAATTGAGACGTGCTCCTAATGTGCAGGGAGCATTCATGCGAGCAGCTGAGTGTGGTGACGTCAGGGGTTCTTCTTGGGTGGACGGAGATGCAGGACAGAGTCTGTGGCTTAGAAGCTATGTAGAAGCAGCATCTCAACAGACATCAAAATATACCTTTAATCTCTTTTTCTTAGAAGAAGAAACTATAGGGAGAATATTTTGTGCTTAGAGAGGACCCCAGTGTATTTTACAAAAATGAAGATTTTAAAAGATTGATCAGTAGACTGTAGATGGGATTGAAATTGATGGAATCCTTTACAGAGTAGGTATCAACAGCTGTTTAAAGGAATAAAAGATTGCCAAGATCAGTAATTGTTTTGTCAAAGACCTAAGGAGAAATTTCAATGAATTGTTGAACATGATCTCCAGATCAGCTTTCATTTTCTGAACACATACCAGCTCCCTGGGTGGAGAACTAAGTCTCCTCTCTGAGTTTACTTGGTACCCAAAAGTAGGCTGTGCTTATGTTGCCATGGAGATGCACAATCCTGCATTCTAGGTAGGCCATCTCTTCTCTAACGAGTCGCCCAGGCAACCACACTGACCTAGAGAAGAGAGACCAAACCCAGTTTTCCATGCACCTTGGTGCTTGTGGCTTCATTAGGAGGATTCCCCTTTTCTCTAGTTTCCAACTTGAAATGCTAGTGCTTGTCACAATAATCATAACTACCTCTGGGATGACTGTAAGCAAAACAGCCGTATCTTAGAGGGGTGTTCACATCCACACCTTGGAAGGGGAAAGTATTGATCAAAACATTCAGAAGTGATTATCTTGTTAGTGATTTTTCAAGGAGAGTATGACAGCAGCTTTAGAGTCTGTCACCACGGTTACTATGCTGTTATGCATAGATTGTATTAGAGCTATAAATGGCAGTTTTTATTTTATTGCTTTTAAAATTCATATTGTGTTTCAGTTTAACCCTTGCCCATTGCAATGTCATGCTTCCTTTTTTTAAAGCCATTTTCCTTTTTCTTGAATAAAGGCCATTCGGTGAAAAATATATACATTTTTATGAATGCCGACGAATCCCACCTGCTGCCCAAAGTTAAAAATGAAGGTGTTCCTTTTCAATACATGAAATGTCAGGAACCATGGATCTTTTACGGATTCTGTGTAGGATATGGTGTAGCCAGCCATGCCTGACTAATATTTATCATCATAATGGCTCATATCGTGTCTTCTATTCACTTATAACCTGCAGCAATTGTAGTTTTTTGGACTGTATTTCCCTCTGTGTAACAGCGTAGGTGTCGACTATCCAGATCTTAACTACATCTTGTACCCTTTTGGGAAAACCCGCTGGGGTTGAAAATGTTACACCCTGCGTTCGTCTTCTGCATGGGGATCAGCCAGGCCTGGGACAAGTTGGGGGCACTCCTGTTTTGACGATGAACTTCTATTTCTTGCTTTTGCTCATCCCTGGGATAGACACAGAGCCTGTGAAATGGTGGCCTTTCTGGGAACAGTCATTGTCCAGAGCATTCTTTGGTGCTGTGTCACTCTGATTGCGTTCTGCATCATGTCTGAGTTTCCCACGACTCTCATCCTTATAGTTATCCTGCCTGTCGCGGCTCCCTCTTTGCCCCATTGCAAAAGCGTGGCACGCATCATTCTCAGTTCCTTGGTTTCGCTAAGCAGTTATTTCTTTATTATTTTCTATGTGCTAGGTGTCCTCAATGCGTTACACGGTGTAATTCATTGAATCTGCAGCAACTGTATGGAAGGCACAATTATTATTCCATGTTTCAGATGAGGAGACTGAGGCATGGAGAATTGAAGCACATTGCCTGGGGCAGGGCCAGTGGGGAATGCAGAACCAGGGCGGGAACCCAGACAGGCTGGCCTCCGTAGCCTGTCGCCTTTTCATCTTGCCCTAGGTTGCAGCCCGTCAGTCCCTTGGAGGCCTTTGGATGGGCTTGATGTCTGACCTGATCCTCTGTTGGGAGGAAGCGGAGAATACTGGTCTCTTGAGGCTTTCAGAGAATCTGAGCTCTTTCCCCATAATCTTGTGATGTTTGGCAGGTGTAACTGTTAGGGTTCAGCCGGAGAAGCAGAACCAGCAAGAGGTATGTGTGTATTAAGAGACCATTGCAGGGAATTGGCTTACTCTGCTGAAATTGCTGTTCACAGGCAGAAGCTCTGCAGAGAAGCCTCTGCTTGGATTTTAAGGCCTTTTAACTGATAAGATTAGGCCCACCCAGATGGCCTGCAATGACTTCCTTATTGATGATCGGTGAATTATGGGTGTTAATCCCATCTGCAAAGTACCTTCACAGCAGCACCTAGGGTTAGTGTCTGACTGAACGACTTTGGACCATCACCTAACCAAGTCCACACGGCAGAGAGACTGTGAGAGGCAGTGACCACTTTTTCTGCAGTGGTTGGTTTCCTAACTGGTATTTTTGTCTCAAACCTCTTCTAGCCCATCTCTATTTTCTTTCTCAGGGCCATCATGAAAGCTTAAAGTAGCCCACCACTCTCCATCTTTAGAAAATGTCTTGCTGAAATTCAGACACTATGTTTATAGCTTTTCTTGGCATATTAGTGCAATACTACAGTTGCATCCAAAAAGTGTGCCCGGCTTGTGAAAAGCCAGTGGGACGGAGGACTGCATTCTGCAATGGCCCCTGTCATCCCTTCTCCCCATCTCAAAACATCAGGACTGAGCACTAGGTTTTCTCCACTGGTATGTGTAAATGAACATTTCTCAATAATTTGGCCCTTCCCCTCCATTTCCCCATGCTGCCAGCTGCTCATGCTGTTGGTTAATTTCAGGTAGAACTCTAGGCTCTATGGGAGGAGACACTAGAGTTTCAGTTTTATAAAGGAGTAGTTTTTCTTTCTTTCCTTTTTTTTGATACCGAGGGTGTAACTGAGGGGCATTCTACCTCTGAGCTATACTCCAAGTCCTTTTTCTTTTTTTGTGTGTGGTACTGGGGATTGAACTCAGGGGCATTCTACCTCTGAGCTATACCCCCAGCCCTATTTTTTATTCTTTATTTTGAAACCAGGACTCACCAAGTTGCGGAGGGCCTCACTAGGTAGCTGAGGCTGGCCGCAAACCCAGATCCTCCGGTCTCAGCCTCCCGAATGCTGGGATTACAAGCGTGCGCCACCATGCCTGGCTCCAAGTCCTTTTTTAGATTTTATTTGGAAAGAGGGTCTTGCTGCAAACCTCCTGTCTTAGCCTCACAAGTACTGGGATTACAGATGTGTGTCACCATGCCTGAAAGAGTAGTCATTTTCTTTGGCCACTGTCATAAATTCCAGCCCCTAGCACAGCCTTTGAGTAGGTGCTTGGTGGATATTTGCTGACTGTACATAACAGGACCACAGCTGACAAAATGAGGGGGTAGGCTGTGACATCTTTTCTTCTAGGTTGTGTTCCAGACTGTTTTTTAGGTTTGTTCTGTGGTTTGGAAGTCACAACCATCGTTTCTTTCTTCCCCCAGCTTCTCTGTTCACACCCGTGCCATTAGTTTGTTTCCCCTTGAACACTGCGCCCTCGCCATGAGACAAGGACAGCACTGGCAGGTGCTGGTCTTGAGGCCGTCTTTAGGGCACTATGCAGCCTGAGTGATGTGAGCAAGTCCGTGGCTGACCTCGCACCCACTCTAGCACGTGTGTAGCTCCACGCAGAGCAAGCCTGGCCTTCCAGAGGCGTGGACGTGTCACAGGGGCTACCAGGTTCTCTAGTCATTTTAAGCCTTGAGGCCCTACATAATCCCCGAGGCTTACTTCCTCCTTCAGTTTTCCCACTTGCTGAGTAAGTGATTGTGTTCCCACCTCTTCCCTGTTGTCACACTCTTTAGCTGTGACTTCCTGCCTGACTGCCTTGGGCTCTCTCTGCCTCAGCCAGCTCTGGCCACAGTGAGTACAGTTCCTGCTGTTCTCTCTTTGGCTTTTTTGTTCTCCATGACAGCCAGTGATTAGGTTTAAAGATGTAAATGTCAGGCTGGTCGCTTTCACAGATGGCATATTCTGGTGAGACTTTGGGAGAAGTTAGATATAATCTGAATCCAAAAAGATGTTGATCAGAGCCGGGCGTGGTGGTGCATGTTTGTAATCCCAGTACTTGGGCAAGCCTTGCCTACTTAGTGAGGCCCTCTGCAACTTAGTAAGACCCTGTTTCAAAATAAAGAATAAGCCGGGCGTGGTGGTGCATGCTTGTAATCCCAGCATTCGGGAGGCTGAGACCAGAGGATCCGGGTTCGCGGCCAGCCTCAGCTACCTAGTGAGGCACTCCGCAACTTAGTGAGACTCGGTTTCAAAATAAAGAATAAAAAATAGGGTTGGGGGTATAGCTCGGAGGTAGAATGCCCCTGAATTCAATCCCCAGTACCGCAAAAAAAAAAAAAAAAAAAAAAAAAGAATAAAATAGGGCTGGGGGTGTAGCTCGGAGGTAGAATGCCCCAGGGTTCAATCCTCAGTACTGAGGGGGGAAAAAAACAAAAAAAGACGATCAGGAGATACCAATATACCAATGAAGATTAAAATTAATAGGAAAAATAAAGATCAGCAATGAAGTATATAAAAGAAGAAGACATGAAAAGGTAATGATGTGGCCTAAAACAGCCTTTAGAAAACAGATTTGTGCTAATTCACGAGGGTTCTTCCTCCATTGCTGTCTGCTATAAAATAAAAGATAATGCAGTCCTTTAGCTTTGTGTGTGTGAGGGAGGAGGGATGCTGGCAATGAAGATAAACCCAGGGCGCTCTACCTCTGAGCTCTGTCCCTGGCTCTTTTTATTTTTTTATTTTGAAACAGGTTCTCATACGTTGGCTGAGGCTGAGCTGGAACCTGCAATTCTCCTGTCTCAGCCTCCAAAGTACTGGGGTTACAGTCATATACCACCATGCCCAGATTAATACAGTCCTTTTATTTTTTTCTGTGGGTATATGGGATGGAACCCAGGAGCATTCTACCTCTGATCTACACCCCCAGCCTGTTTTAGTTTTTATTTTGAAATGAGGTCTTGCTATGTTGCTGAGGGTCTCTCATAGTTGCTGAAGCTGGCCTTGAACCTGCGATTCTCTTGTCTCAGCCACCCAAGTACAGTGCCATCACACCGGGCTTCTCCTAAATATTTACCCAAGATGAATGAAAACATTTGTCCACACAAAGATTTATACATGGATATTTGTAGCAGTCATATTTATAGTAGCTCCAAATTAGCTATCAGCAAATGAATTGAATGGATAAACAAAATATGACGTATGTACCCAACTGAGTATCACTCAGTAATAAAGGAACAAAATACATGCTCAACATAGATGAATCTCAAAATCATTGTGCCAGGGGAATGAAGCCAGACTCAAAGGGCCTGTAGCATATAATTCTATTTATATAAAACCCAGAAATCACAAACAAATGTTTAAGTAACAAAAAGTAGGTCAGTGTTTGCCTGGGGTAGGGGGTGAAGGGATGGAGAGTTGAACTACAAAGAGACATGAGGAAACTTTTGGAGAAACTTTTCCCTGTTTTTTTTTTTTTTTTTTTTTTGATGGTACTCGTGATTGAACCCAGGGGCATTCTACCTCTGATCTACATTCCCAGCCCTATTTGTTATTCTTTATTTTGAAACAGGGTTTCGCTAAGTTACAAAGGGCCTTACTAAGTAGATGAGGCTGGACGCGAACCTGTGGTCCTCCTGTCTTAGCTTCCCAAGTACTGGGATTACAAGCATGCTCCATAACCCCTGGCTCCTGTTTTTTGTTTTTTTTTTAAATATATCTTAATTTTATGGTTTTTTGGTGGTGGTGGTGGTGGTGGTGGTGGTGGTGTGTGTGTGTGTGTGTGTATTTTCTGGTACAAGGGATTGAACCTAGGAGTGTTCTACCTCCATATATACCCCAAACCCAATTTTATTTTTATTTTGAAACAGTCTCGCTAAATTGCTGAGGGTCTCAATCAATTGCTGGGGTGGGCTTCAAACATGTGACCTTCCTGTGTCAATCTCTCAAGTACTGGGATTATAGGCATGCACCACTATACCTGGCTCTGGTAGTTTGTTTTTTGTTTTTGTTTGTTTGTTTGTAGTACTGGGGATTCTAGCTACATCCTCAGCCCTATTTTTTATTTTTAAGGTGCAGAAGGCCTCACTAAGTAGCTGAGGCTGAGTATGAACTTGTGATCCTTCTGTCTCAGCCTCCCAAGTACTAGGATTATAAGCATTTGCCACCATGCCTGGCTTTATGGTGGTTTTTTTTTTTTTGCGGTACTGGGGATTGAACTCAGGGGCATTCTACCTCCGAGCTACACCTCCAGCCCTATTTTTTATTCTTTATTTTGAAACCGGGTCTCACTAAGTTGCGGAGTGCCTCACTAGGTAGCTGAGGCTGGCCGCGAACCCGGATCCTCCGGTCTCAGCCTCCCGAATGCTGGGATTACAAGCGTGCGC
>PVLC010019814.1:0-30049 GCA_004027655.1 Graphiurus murinus
CGGTACTGGGGATTGAACTCAGGGGCATTCTACCTCCGAGCTACACCCCCAGCCCTATTTTTTATTCTTTATTTTGAAACCGAGTCTCACTAAGTTGCGGAGTGCCTCACTAGGTAGCTGAGGCTGGCCGCGAACCCGGATTCTCCGGTCTCAGCCTCCCGAATGCTGGGATTACAAGCGTGCGCCACCATGCCCGGCTCTTATTCTTTATTTTGAAACAGGGTCTCACTAAGTTGCGGAGGGCCTCACTAGGTAGCTGAGGTCTCCGGTCTCAGCCTCCCAAATGCTAGGATTACGAGCATGTGCCACCACACCCAGCTTAAGCATACTCTTTTTGAAGCCCCCATGCTAAGGATTTTCTATGTTACGTCTCATTTCATGATCACAACAACTCTATGAGATTGATATTATTATCCCTGCCTTACAGATGAACACACTGAGGCAGATTGTGGGTATCACTTGCCCTGGGTCAAACAGGTAGGAAGTGTCAGAACTCTGGTTTGAACCTGAGTCTGTCAGACTCCAGAGTCCTTGGTTACCTCTCCCAATTAAACTCTCTCTCTTCTCTTCTCTTCTCTTCTCTTCTCCTCTCCTCTCCTCTCCTCTCCTCTCCTCTCCTCTCCTCTCCTCTCTTCTCTTCTCTTCTCTCTCTCTCTCTCTCTCTCTCTCTCTCTCTCTCCTCTCTCTCCTCCCTCTCCCCTCTCCCCTCTCCCCCTCTTTCTCTTTTTTTTTCTTTTGGCGGTACCAGGGATTAAACCCAGGGGTATTCTACCTCTGAGCTATACCTGCAGCAGTCCTGTTTTCTGTTTTATTTGTATTTTTATTTTGAAACAGGTTTTAAGTTGCTGCGGGTCTTGCTAAGTTGCTGAGACTGGCCTCGAACCTACAATCCTCCGGCCTCAGCCTCCCAAGTGCTGGGATTACAGGTGTACATCACCACACCGGGCTAACCCCTTTCTCATTTTGCCTCAGTTTTCATGTCTACAAAATGTGGATAGTTATAAACCCTCATAAAGTTGTAAGAGGCAAAGGAAACTTTATAAGTACTTAGTGCAGTACCTCCTGCCATTAAGAGAAACATGTTTCTGCAGACCAAATGTCTAAGTAAATAGTAATCTTTATAATAACTGCCACTTACTGAGTAGCCATTAGTTGGCAGGTACTAAACATTGGCACCATTCGAGGCAAAGTAGATTATACTATGGTAAAGAACAAATCCCTAATCTCAGTACTTCAAAACAACAAAGTTGTATGAGTCACCTAATGCTGCAGTGATTCTGTGCCACAGATCATCCCAAATCTGAGACTGAGACAACAAGCATTCTCCTTTCTGAGGGCTTGTAGGTTGGCTGGGTGGCTCCACTTCCAGCTGGTTGGACTCTGGCTTGGGAGGGGAATTGTCCCCTCCATAGACTTCCACAATCTTCTGGGTCAGTGGCTCCATGGCAGATGCTGTCATGGAAAAGCACTGAAGCTGAGTGGATTTAAGGCCCTTTTTGTGATTAGGACTGCTAACATTCCCTCGAGTAAGGTACGTCATGGAGCCAAACCCAACCTTGGTGGAGGAGGAAGAAAAGTTCCCTCCAATGGGAGGGAAAGGAGTGGATAGCTGCTGAATAGGCACCCATTCACAAAAGGTTAATTTTTCCTTCACGCCACATGGTTAGTACCATCCACAGAATGTTCTGCTTTGCCTAGTCAGTTTTGTTTGTTTGTGGTACTGGGGATCAAACCCAGGGGCATTCTAACACTGAGCTACACTCCAGCACTTAAAAATAATTTTGTTTTTGAAATAGGGTCTCAAGCCGGGCGTGGTGGCGCACGCTTGTAATCCCAGCATTCGGGAGGCTGAGACCGGAGGATTGCGGGTTCCTGGCCAGCCTCAGCTACTCTGCAACTTAGTAAAACCCTGTTTCAAAGTAAAGAATAAAAAATAGGGCTGGAGCCGGGCATGGTGGTGCATACTTGTAATCCCAGTACTTGGGAGGCTGGGACTGGAGGATCCCAGGTTTTCAGCCCAGCTACTTAGTAAGACCCTCTGCACACTTAGTGAGACCTAGTTTCAAAGTAAAGAATAAAAAATAGGACTGGGGGTGTAGCTCAGAGGTAGAATGCCCCTGGGTTCAATCCCTAGTACCATAAAAAAAAAATTAGGGCTGGGGGTATAGCTCAGAGGTAGAATGCCCCTGGGTTTAATCCCTGGTTCTGCAAAATAAATAAATAAATAGGGTCTCACTAAATTATCACACACTGGCCTCAATCCTCCTGCCTCAGCCTTCCAAGTGCTCGGATTACAGGCACACTACCACACCTGGCTTCATTATAGTTATTGAGCAGCCACCAACTTGAAGTTGGCCAATTTCTGGGTCAAAGGAAAGAGCCTAGGAAGTCTTACATGTGTAATTAAAAGCTGTGACCCAGAGCTGGGCATAGTGGTTACACCTGTCTGTAGTCCCAGTATTTGGGAGGCTAAGACAGGAGGATAGCAGGTTCCAGGAGAGCCCCAGAAATGTACTGAGGCTCCTAGCACCCCAGCAAGATCCTGAATCAAAAGAAATAATAAAAATGGCTAAGTTGGGCATGGTGGTACATGCTTATAATCCCTGTGCTTGGGAGGCTGACCGGAGGATCCGGGTTCCCGGCCAGCCTCAGCTACTTAGTGAGGCCCTCCCCAACTTAGTGAGACCCTGTTTCAAAATAAAGAATAAAAAATAGAGCTGAGGAAGCCGGGTGTGGTGACGCACGCTTGTAATCCCAGCATTTGGGAGGCTGAGACTGGAGGATCCAGGTTCTCGGCCAGTCTCAGCTACCTAGTGAGGCACTCTACAACTTAGTGAGACCCTGTTTCAAAATAAAGAATAAAAAATGGGCTGGGGGTATAGCTTGGAGGTAAAATGCTCCTGGGTTCAATCCCCAGTACCAAAAAAAAAAAAAAAAAAAAAATAGAGCTGAGGGTATAGCCTGGAGTTAGAATGCCCCTGGGTTCAATCCTCAGTTCTGCAAAAAAAAAAAAAAAAAAGACTGAGGGTGTAGCTTGGAGGTAGAATCCCCCTGCTTTTGATCCTCAGTACCAAATAAATAAACATATAAAAATAAAATAGGGGTGTTGAAATAGTTCTATTACACACACACACACACACACACACACACACACACACACACACACACGCTGTGACCCAGAAGTGACTTATTGCCAGGCGTGGTGGTGCATGCTTGTAATCCCATCCCAGTCTTAGGAGGCTGAGACTGGACGATTGCAGGTCTGTGGCCAGCCTCAGCTACTTAGGCCCCCACAACTTAGTGAGACCCTGTTTCAAAATAAAGAATAAAAAATAGGACTGGGGTGTAGCTCAGAGGTTAGAATACCCCTGGGTTCAATCCCCAGTACCGTAAAAAAAAAAAAAAAGTGACTTTTTTGGGGGTTTTTTGGTACTGGGAATTCAACCCAGGGGCATTCTAACCTCTGAGCTACACCCCTAGCCCTATTTTTATTCTTTATTTTGAAACAGGATCTCACTAAGTGGCAGAGAGCCTCACAAAGTTGCTGAGGCTGTCTGCAAACTGGTGATTTTCTTGTCTCACCTTCCCAAGTACTGAGATTACAAGCATGCACCACCACGCCTGGCTCTTATAAATATTTTTAAATTTTGAAACAGGGTCTTGCTAAGTTGCTGAGGCTGGTGGTGAAGCTGCAGTCCTCTTGTCTCAGCCTCCCAAGTACTGGAGAGTACAGGTGTGTGCCACTGTGGAAAGCTACAATCACCTTTACTTAACTCATTATTTTGTGTCAGCAGTGTGGTCTGGGACCAGCTGGGTGGTTCTTCTCCTGGTCTCAGCTGCACTCAGCTGCCAGTCAGTCAGGCAGCTGTTTCAGAAGGTTGGCTGGCTGGTCGGGGGTTAAAGTGTCAAGGATAACTGGGCTACATGTCTTTTTATCACCCAACAATTAGCCCTGGCTGCTGCTGCTGCTGCTGCTGCTTCTTTCTCCTCTAACGCCTTCTGTACTGGGGACTGAACCCAAGGCATTCTACCTCTTAGTCCTTTTTTTTTTTTTTTTGTAGTACTGGGAATTGAACCAAGGGGCATTCTAGCTCTGAGCTACACCCCAGTCCTACTTTTTATTTATTTTGAAACAGGGTTTCACTAAGTTGCGGAGGACCTCACTAAGTAGCTGAGGCTGGCTGCAAACCTGCAATCCTCCTGTCTCAGGCTTCCAAGTACTAGGATTACAGGTGTGCACCACCATGCTCAGCCACAAGGTCTTAATAGCCAGAGTCCTCCTGCCCCCTTCCAGGATGGCAAAACTGGGACAATACAGATAAAGGCTCCGGATCCCAGTTCATAGTATTCTTTCCTGGATAGTTTTCCACTATCCATCCTCTATCAGGACCAGGAGGCCCTATCCTCAGCCCCAGAAGTCCAGGCTTCCAGTCCAGTCCAAATCTCAACCATGCCCCCCTCCCCCACCGCCTTCAAGTCCCCAAAGAACACACAATAGAATTCCTACTCATTTTTATTTATTTATTCCTCAAAAAACAAACAAAAAAACCACACACAGTCCAACCACATCCTTGATTTGTCCTTTTTTTTATTTAAATGTACTTCATTTAATAAATAATAATACTTGATTTGTCCTTAATGGTTCCCCATTACAAAGGACACAAGTCCCCCCCACCGGTACCCAGAAATGTACAAAGCTCTGCTATGGTGACAAGGGTGTCTCATTCACTCATTCCTGTTTTGGGGATGTGTTCTGCATCTGGTAATGGCAACACCAAGATCCATCATCCACTTCCTAGACATCATGCCTTTGAGGGTCTCCCAGCCAAGGTGCCATACAGACACACCCTGACGGCAGCAACCAACTTCCCCACATAGGAGCTTTAGCCTTTTTGGCTTGAATGCTCCCATACAACCTTGACTCCACAAAGTCTACAATTCAGTCCCATCGAAAGCCACAATTTAAAAGGCAATCACAGCCGGGCATGGTGGCGCATGCTTGTAATCCCAGCATTCGGAAGGCTGAGACCGGAGGATCCGGGTTCGCGGCCAGCCTCAGCTACCTAGTGAGGCACTCCGCAAATTAGTGAGACCCGGTTTCAAAATAAAGAATAAAAAATAGGACTGAGGGTGTAGCTCAGAGGTAGAACGCCCCTGAGTTCAATCCCCAGTACCGCAAAAAAAAAAAAAAAAAAAAAAAAAGGCAATCACTCCAAAAGGTTGTTATGAAAACCCAACGGTGCCAATATGCAGCTAGGTAGACACAACCAGCACCACACGCGCGCGCGCGCGCGCACACACACACACACACACATGCCTTGCTTTTTCTGCTAGGCTCTCTCGCATGAGTCCTGCTGTTGTGAGGCAGAGGGAATTTATAGCAGCAAAGTACAGAGCAGAGATAACTGGCAGGACCAAATCAGAGAGTCTCAGTGGCAGAAAAGAGGAGGGCATATTGTGAATCAAGGAGTGGGGTGGCAGGTGCCTGGACCTTGGGGCTGAGGGGGTGTGGGTGGGAGCAACAGGACTGATGTTTGAACTCCTAGTGCGCTTGGCCTCTCAGAAGGGACCGCAGCATGTTGAGTGTGTATATGCACGCATGGACATCTGTATACACAGGGAGTCCTCACAGTAGTCCTTGTGAGGCAGATGCCATTTGCTGAGTGACTCCCTCAGGTGACGCCAGAGGTCAGGATTGTCTGACCCTGGAGATATCCTAATAGAACTTCCTGTGATCATACAAATGTTCTGGATCTGTACCTGCCAATACTGTAGCCACCCACCACATGTGGCCACTGAACACTTGAAATGTGGTTAGTGGAAGTGAGAAGTGGAATTTTCAGTTTTATTTACTTTTAATTAACTTAAGCATTGACACTCATATTACTGAAGAAGCATTCAGTATAATTGGGACAACTTGGGCATGTGAATGTGTTCCACCGGTGCATTATATGGAGTCTAAATAGAGGTCAAACTTTCCAGTGAAAATTTATCATCTTAATTCAGATGATAAGTTTAAAGTATACAACAGATTTAAAAGACAGCATAAATGAATGTAAAATATCTTAATATCTTTAAAATATTTCTGGGAGTGGTACTAGGGATCGAACCAAGGGGCATTCTACCTCTGAGCTACACCCACAGCCCTTTTATTTTTTGTTTTGAAACAGGGTCTCAGTAAGTTGCTGAGGCTAGCCTTGAACTTGCAATCCTCCTGTTTCAGACTCCCAAGTACTGGCATTACAGGCATGTGCTACCATGCCCAGCTATGCCTGGCTTAATATGAGTTTCAGCTGGGTATGGTGGTACACACCCATAATCCTAGTATTTGGGAAGCTGAGACAGGAGGAATACAGGCTTGAGGCCAGCCTCAGTAAGACCCTCAGTAACCCAGCAAGACCGTTTCAAAACTAAAAATCTAAGAAAAAAAGGGGGGGGGGCCTGGGGATGTAGCTCAGAGACAGAATGCCCCTGAATTTAATCCCCAGGACCAACAATAATAGACCATTTCATCTGTTTCCTTTTACTTCTTGAGCATGGTTACTAGAACATCTTAAATAACCTATGTGGCTTGTTTTGTTTCTACTGTACAGAGCTCCTCTGTAGCTTCCTTGTCTCTGGAGCAGTTGGCCGGCTTGTCTGCTCACATGCTAGAGGAGGGGGGCAGACAGTGTTAGGGGTCACAAAGAGATGCGTCCCATTCCTAAGGCTGAATGAGCTTCGTGCACCAAATTCGAACTGCTGAATACAAACTCAAGTGCATATCCCCATCATGGCCATCTCGACTCTGAGGGGATGGACTGGGCCAGGGGTGGGAGTTCAAGCTGCAGATGGGGGTCACTGTCCCACAACTATCTCCCCCTCAGATCAGCAACCCTTATCTTCTACTGTCAAGGAAAGTAGGATCTTGGAAGTATTCATAGTTTTGGCCCAGGCCTTTCCGTTCACAAATGGAAAAATAAGGCACTGGTCCGACTGACAGTGACAGTGGTGAGGCCACACTTGCTTCCCAGCCCCCGACAGACTGGGGTGTTCGCTTCCATAAAAGACTTGCTTCCCCCCGTTTTGTTCCTTTCTCTGTTCTATGGCAATAAACCAATGATAGAAATTCCAGTGCTAGTTCTGCCACTGATCAAGAAATTAAAATAAGAGCCGGGCATGGTGGCACACGCTTGTAATCCCAGCATTTGGGAGGCTGAGACCGGAGGATCCGGGTTCGCGGCCAGCCTCAGCTACCTAGTGAGGCCCTCCGCAACTTAGTGAGACTCGGTTTCAAAATAAAGAATAAAAAATAGGGCTGGGGGTATAGCTCGGAGGTAGAATGCCCCTGAGTTCAATCCCCAGTACCAAAAAAAAAAAAAAAAAAAAAAAAAAAAAAAAAAAAAAAAAAAAAAAAAAAAAAAAAAAAAAAAAAGAAAAGAAAAAGAAAAAAATTAAATATTTGCTAAGCACCTATGTGTCAGGCACTATTCTGGGTGCTGGGGGTACACCAGAGAACAAGGCAAACAAAGTGGCAAGAGCAAATAAGCAGGTAAATAAATAAATATAAATAGATAAATAAAGTTGTATTTGACAGTAATGTTTGCTATAAGGAAAACTGGCCCTAATCAGTAATGGAGGTGTGCAAGCTACTTCAGATAGGTGGTCAGGGAAGGACTCTCTGAGGGGACATTTGAGTAGAGACCAGATGAACAAGGAGCCAGCCATGGGAAGATATGGAGGCTGAGCATTCCAGGGAGAAGCAGCAAGTGCAAAGGTCCTGAGGCAGGGCACATGGTAGCCCACCCAAACATCAGAAAAATAGTCTGTCCAGCTGATTGGGATGGGATGGGACAGGGAATGAGAAGAGGCAGAGGCCAGCTCACTCAGAGGCTTCTGTGTGCTCTTCAGCCCCCAGCTTGTCCTCTCTGGACTTGCTCTCCCTATCAGATGGTCTTTTTCTGTTTTGGACACTGAAGAATCCTGTAACTTGTGGCTTCTCCCCTATGCATAGCTAGCAGCTTAGAACATTGCAGGCACTGTGGTTTTCGTCTTTGCCTCACTCCTGCCCAGCCATTCTGTGGGAATGCTGCTCACTGCAGCACTCTCTGGGTACATCCAAAGGCAGAGCCTCTTGAGGATGCCACACAAAAATGTTTAGACTAGGGCAGCAATACAGCTGCTTCTCCAAAAAGGCAGGTGCACAAAACACCAAGGCCAAAAAGGGTTGTTATAACAGAAGAAACCAAGGGGGGGAGGCTACTGGAAAGAGGCAGAGGAACACATACCCTGGAGATACCCTGAATCTTTCAGCACCTATAAAGTAGGGGTAGTCATATCCCTTCCCAAACTCACAGAAAGAGACAGCGGTCAGGATCCAAGTGCATTAGGAACCGGTGGGAAGTATCTCTGTAGTATGGGTTCCTGTCCCTCCCCACCCACAAGACCCCCTCATGGCCTCTGGCTTCCCTCAGCACACAGTATCCCCAGGCCTCTTGCCCTCTCCATTTCTGTAGGGCCATCCTCTTTGCACCAGACCCCTGAGGAGTGAATATTAGACACCCCTTCACTTCCCAAGAGACCAAGGAGTCTCCAGCTCTCTGCCAGGCCCCAGTTCTTCCCTCCAGAGGCATGCCTCCCACCACCCAAGAACTGGCAATCAAGCTCTCCTGGGAATCAGGAATCTGAGACCTCAGACACACCCTTCCCCATGAAGACTCAGACTGGAGTCCTGTGTGCAGGCCTTTTCCTCCCAGGAAACCTAGATCCTGTTTCCCTTTGACACCCAGAAGTCCAAGAGAATACCCAAACCTCTCTCCCTCATTCTGAAGTCCAGGGCCGCAGTCACGGACTCAGCCCTGTCAGGAACCAAGGCTTCTAACCTGTCTTCCATGGAGGATTAGATGCCCAATAACTCTATTTGGAAACCACGATGTATGCCCTTCCAGGAGTCCAGACCCCCAAATGCCTTCAGGACCCATGGTCCAGGGAGAAATCAGGAGTCCCGCCCCTAAAGTTCTCTTTCCCTTCAGAAATCCAGGTGACTAGAAGTCACATATTAAACCACATGTCAGAGCCCGGCATCCCCAACCCCAAGATTGCAAGTAGTGGACCCCCTAACCCCCTATCTCACAAGCCCAGACTTCCAGGCCTCCTCCCCTCTAACTGGGACTTGAGATTCTCAGCCCCAGTGAGAAAAGAAGCAAGGTCACCAGACACCCCGGAAGCCCCACCCCCCATGCCTCCTCACTGGGCAGGTTCAGGGGGTGCCAGCACGGCCTCAGCGTCCACCAGCATCTCGTCTAGTGCCTGCAGCAGGACTCCGTGCGCCGCGCGGTAGCCCAGTCCACCGGTCGCAGCCGCGCCACCCGCAGGCCACAGGAAGGAAAGGGCACCCAGAGCCGCGCCACCAGCAGTGCCCTCTCCCGCCCAGGCTCCCAGCCTTGCTTCCACTTCAGCGCGCGTCACCGGGCCTGGGAAGCGCGTACGCGCAGCCAGTACCCCAGGAGCCAGGCCCAGGGCGCGCTCCCGTCTCGCCAGTGCCCCGGGTTCGAGCCCCAGCGCCCGCCGCCATTCAGCCAGCTGGCCCCGTAGCAGCGCCACGTCGCACGCCCAGCCCAGCCCAGGTACTGGGGCCGCTGCCGCAGCGAGGCTGGCCAGCAGAGCCGGCCTCCACGCCCCTGCACGCAGAGCTGAGGCCTTCCTCCGTGCCGCGCTGGGAGACGCGGGGGGCAGCGCCAGCAGCAGCGCCCCAGCCTGGGCCGGGGGAAGCGCGCGCTGCAGCCACTCGCACAGCCCCGGGAGTCCGCCCGGCCGCAGCGGAAACACCGGCGGGGGAGCCTCCTCCAGCACCTCCCACGTCTCGTCCTCGGGGCTCAATGCGGCCACGCACCCCGAGTCCCCACTGCCTGGTTTCTTGGCACCGGCAACCTGCGGCAAACTATCGCTGCCAGCTTTCTCTGAACCTTCACCACCGCCTGCTTTCTGCGATCCAGCGCCACATTTCTCCTTTTCCTCGCTGAGTGCGTTCTCCAATCCCCTTTCGCCGGCTTTCTCTAAGCTCTCGCAGCTGGGCTTCTTCCCTTTCTCCTCTTCCAGAGACTCCGGATCCTTGCCCTCACCGTCTGTTCGCACGCAGACCAGAGGCGCATCTGGTAACACCAGGGCGCGCACCTGGGCCCAGTCCTTCTCAGTGGGGGCCCCAGGAGTGACGAGTATGAGGGCATCGTAGTGGGTAGGGTGAGGGGCAACGGCAGGTGAAGTGCCTGCAGGACCCAGAGGCACGAGCCAGAGCACCACATTGGGGCGCTCTGGAGCTGGGAAGGGGGTGGGGACCGTGGGCACAGAAGCAGGCACGGCACCCGGGTCGTTGGGTTCCAACCCAAGTAGCATGTCCAGCACAAGTCCCATGTCAGTTGTGCCGGCCACCGCCACATCTAGCCGAGCGCTGCCCAGGCGCTCCAGACCTGCGCGCACCCATGACAGTGCGGCCTCCAGACCACCGGTCTCAAAGGCCTCGCGCACAGCCTCTAGCTCTGCTGCGCCCAGCACCTCGAAACCATCCTGGGCCGGTGGCAGGAGCCTGCGGGAGCAAGAAGGAATAGGGTCAAGGGCAGAAGAAAGCTGGAGGAAAAGAAGACTGGACTACGGTGACAAGGGCGGAGCTTTCCAAATAATCCAAAGGGAGGCAGGAGCAGGAAAGGGAGGGGGCAGACTCCTGGCACAGCAAACAGAAACTAGGTGGGATTGGGCTATGAAGGAATGGGAGGGCTTGAAGACCACTGGATAACTTGAGGTCATGTTTCCAACAAAACTGAAGATGGGACGCCCTCCCTACTAAGACTTCTCTAGAGCATGATCTTTGGGGCGGGGCTTTCTCCCTGGGGTCCACTGGATGGGACAAACCTCACAGAGGAGGTGGGGTTTAGAGCAAGGACAGAGTAGCAATTGTACAGTGGCCTAAACCAACGGAGCACTATTTGACATGAACCTTGAGGAGTTCCTCGAGGGTGCTCTTTCCAGAAGCTGGGCAGTGCAGGAGGTGGAGGTGGGGGGGAGTTTCATCAATCAGGGTGTTTTTTTTTTGGGGGGGGAGGGTACTGGAGATTGAAACCAGGGGCATTCTGAGCTACACTCCAGCACCCCCCCCCACACACACACACTTTTTGTGGCACTTGGGATTGAACCCAGATGCATTTTACCTCCAAGCTACACCGCTAGTCCCTTTTTATTTTGAGACAGGGTCTAAGTTGCTGAGTCTTGCTACTTTGCTGAGGCTGTCCTTGAACCTGCGATTCCCCGTCTCAGCCTCCCAAGTACTGGGATTACAAAAATGCACCTCCAAGCCCAGCTTTATTTTATTTTTTGTGGTACTGGGGATTGAGCCCAGGGGCATTCTACCTCTAAGCTATGCCCCCAGCCCTTCCAGCCCCCCCCCCTTTTTTTTTTTTTTGCAGTACTGGAGATTAAACTTAGGGGCATTCTACCTCTGAACTATATCCCTAGCCCTATTTTTTATTTTGAAACAGGGTTTCACTAAGGTGGGGGGGGGCCTCACTAAATAGCTGAGGCTGGCCACAAACCTTCGATCCTCCTATCTCAGCTTCCCAAGTACTGGGATTACAAGCCTGCACCACTAAGCCCAGTCCCCCAGCCTTATTTTATTTTTATTTTGAAACAGGGTCTTGCTAGGTTGATGAGTCTCACTAGTTGCTGAGGGTGTCCTCAAACCTGTGCTCTTCCTGTCTTAGCCTTACAAGTGTGTACTACCATGCCTGGCTCTTTTTTTTTTTTTTTTTTTGCGGTACTGGGGATTGAACTCAGAGGCATTCTACCTCCGAGCTATACCCCCAGCCCTATTTTTTATTCTTTAATTTGAAACCGAGTCTCACTAAGTTGCAGAGTGCCTCACTAGGTAGCTGAGGCTGGCCGCGAACCCGGATCTTCCGGTCTCAGCCTCCCGAATGCTGGGATTACAAGCGTGTGCCACCACGCCCGGCTCCATGCCTGGCTCTTTTTTATTTTGAAGCAGGGTCTCACTAAGTTGTTGAAGGTCTCACTAAATAGGAGGCTGGCCTCAGATTTGCAATCCTCCAGTCTCAGCCTCCCAAGTACTGGGATTACATGTGTATGTCACTACTTCATCTACTAGTTCTTACCAAGGGAGTGTGGCTAAGGTGACAGAGGGCAGGTGAGGCTAAGAAGAAACATGAGCAGTATACCTGGATTAGCGGCTGTCCCATTTTGATGCTCATAAAATGAGGCGGTTTACAGTTGTGGGGAATGATTTGGGGGTAGCCAGCAAGTAGACACAGAAATGAGAGAGGACTGGAGAATGGAAGTGAGAGAGGATATCCAGAAATAATAAAGCTCATTGAGAACATGCCTTTAGGGCAACTGGGATCTCTTCAGATCCAAGCTAATGGTGGGGAAGAGGGGAGGGCTCCAGAGTTCGACTCTTTGGGTAAAATCTCGGGGATTATAAACTTTCCTGGAAAGGAGTCCTCCTTTAAAATTTTGCCTACAAGCCGGGCGTGGTGGCGCACGCTTGTAATCTCAGCATTTGGGAGGCTGAGACCGGAGGATCCGGGTTCGCAGGTAGCCTCAGCTACCTAGTGAGGCACTTCACAACTTAGTGAGACCCAGTTTCAAAATAAAGAATAAAAAATAGGGTTGAGGATGTAGCTTGGAGGTAGAATGCCCCTGAGTTCAATTCCCAGTACCGCAAAAAACAAAAAACAAACAAACAAAAAAAACTTTGCCTACAGCCCGGCGGGCGTGGTAGCACTCGCTTGTAATCCCAGCATTTGGGAAGCTGAGACTAGAGAATCCCGGTTCTCAGCCAGCCTCAACTGCTTAGTGAGGCACTCCGCAACTTAATGAGACCCTGTTTCAAAATAAAGAATAAAAAATAGGGCTGGGGCTGTAGCTCAGTTAGAATGCCTCCAGGTTCCATCCCCAGTACCGCAAAAAAAAAAAAAAAAAAAAAAAAAACTTTGCCTACGGGTAGTATTTGCAGGATAGTTCAGAGCCTCTCCTAGAATCCTTCCTGGGGAGCAGGGCTTGTGACCTCAGAGAGCTCCCAAGAGCTAGGACCTTCATGATGGGTAGGAACTTCCAACTGACCTTTGGCTGGGGCAAGGCCTAAATGACAAAGATGCTAGTGTGGGGTGGAAGCTCCCCGACCTCAAAATCTTTATACTGACGGGCGGAGTCTGGACCTAGAAGCAGAGCCTCAGCAGATATCAAGTAAAGTCTGGTTCCAAACTCATTGGGACTCTTCACCCAGCCAGAAATCCATAGGCTCACCTCTGTAGCGCCTCCGACTGGCTCCGCAGCGCCACCCTCAGGCGCTCTAGCTCTTCGCAGCCGTCGCTGCTGTGGCAGTCAGGGGGGAGCACGAAGAGAGCCACTGCTCCTAACCCTACGCTGTCCAGCAGAGCCGCTGTCTGATCCCGGGCCTGGACGATATTCTGTGAATCGCCAGGACCGAGATTCCGCACAGCCAGCAGCGGGGTCCCTCGGGCCAGCGCAGCCCGCGCAGCCTCTCCCAGCGCTGGGGCCAAGGGCTCCCCGTTCCCCTCCAGCCCCGGTAACACCAGTACCAGGACGTTGGCCTCTGCGGCCCAGGGCCCAGGCGCAGCAGGAGGGCAGCTCAGCTCGCCCAGGAAGAGGCCTGGGCCCGCAGCTCTCAGACTGGGAACCCCAGAGTCCGACCGTCCCTCAGGGATCTCTACCGTCTCCACATCCTTGTCGCACAGAGCTGCGATCAGCGCAGATTTGCCCGAGCCCGGAGGCCCGAGAAACAAGGCGGTCACGTCACCTCGCGGCGGAGGCATTGCTGGAAAGCAAGGGGTGAGAAGACATCAGTCAGAGATCACCTAGACTTTTTCTTTCCTAGCCGCCCCACTCTAAATCCAGACTTCAGGCCTCCGCCCTGATTCCTATTCCATCCCTGGGTGTCACCCTCCAGAACCTAGAAATCCAAAGTCCAGGGTCTACTTCTTGGGGACCCAGGGCACTATCCACCCTCTTTCTGGGCAAGCGTTTCTTTCTGCTTCAAAACCTTGGGAATACAGCTTCCGATCGCTCATCCTTCGGGGACAAAAGGATGATTTCCTTCCCCTTTCCAAGTCACCAACCGAACAAATAGCTGACACAACTGGAGAGCACTTGGTGGTGGCCGGTCGGCCGCAGAGGAGTCCCAACCCTGGGACCTGGCGGGCGGAGGCCGAAGGGGCCAAAGAGCTCAGATTTAGAAACGTCGGGACGCGTTCGGGTAGCCCTAACCTGACATCATCGTCAGAGTGCGTCTTGGAGCGTGACCGTGGAGACTCCGCGTTCTTTGCAACGCGGAATTGCTCCCACGCTCCCCAGCGTCCGCTGTCTCACCGCCTGGAACAATGAGGAGGGCGAAGCGCCTGCGCACCGCGCCGCCCACCCGTCCCTGCGTGGAAAACTGAAGTTTGTGCGGCAGGTCGCCTTTACGTCATCACAGCGCGCCCCGGGGAAAAGAAGGGCCCCTGCCCGTTATTCTGAGGACCGGGCGGGCGTGACTCTACTACTGCCGGACGGCAGCCCCTGACCTCGGCTTCCAAAGGCTCTTCGGGCGATAAGGCGAGGAGACCACGGTGACCTTGAGACCGTTTGGACTCTACCGCACTTCCCTCCCGTGGCGGTGCGGTGGCGGGAGATTGACAGGCGCAAGGAAAGTCAGTCCTCTGCTGTACCGAGAAGAGCGGAGGCCCGGGAGATCGGCTTTAGGAACCGACGCCCAAGGCATTGCCCAAGGGTAGCGGGACGCCGGCTGGAAGCGTGTGGGGGAGGTGGGACAAGTCACAAGAGAACGACATATCCCGGGAAGAGGCGGGCTAAAGCGTGGGTACCACTGCCTGCCCCAAGACACGTGCGAGACTGGGACGACCTTGGTGTCTAGGTCAAGGGTCCCGCCCTCTCAAGGAGTTCCTTGGGTGGAAGAGGTTATAGGTCACATAGGGCAGGAGGCCCTAGGGGCTTCACAAACCTTGGGAGTTTAATCCTCTGGGAGGGTTGAAACTCATCTAATGGAAGCTCCATCAGCGAGTTCGAGGAGATAGGGTGCGGTGGGCACCAAAGGACTAGCAAGCCCTTTAAGGCAGGTGACAGATGAACGGCCTCACTCATGCCTTCTCCTTTGAGCAGAGGAGCCCCGGTTATCATGGAGGATTCACACCCTGAGACTATGGAGCAACCGGCTTCACCCAAGGAGAGGAGTCCCAGCAGCCCAGGAGGCAATCTCTGTGAGTATTCCAGGCTAGAGGAGGGTGGGTGCAGGGGCATTTGCTAAAGGGACCTAGGTAGCTTTTCAGTGTCTACAGTGTTGCACTGAAAAAATAGGGCTGGGGTATAGCCTGGAGGTAAAAGGCCCCTGGGTTCCATCCCTATCACAAAAAATAATAAATAAATCAGGGTCTCAATGAGTTGCTGAGGGTGGCCTCCAGCCTGAAATCCTCCTGCCTCGGCCTCCCAGGTACCTAGATTACCACGACAGGCTGGGAGTCCTGATTTTAAAGGTGGCCTGTTTTACCTACAGTATCAGCAATTCTTACTAAATGCTTAGTATGTACTAAGTATTAATGTGACACTCATCTCATTCAGCACTTTTTTGGTGAGTGGTACTGGGGATTAAACCCAGAGGCATTCTACCTCCAAGCTACACACCCAGCCCGATTTTATTTTATTTTATTTATTTATTTTTTTGCGGTACTGGGGATTGAACTCAGTGGCGTTCTACCTCCAAGCTATACCCCCAGCCTATTTTTTATTTTTAAACCGAGTCTAGGTTGTGGAGTGCCTCACTAGGTAGCTGAGGCTGGCCTCGAACCCGGATCCTCTGGTCTCAGCCTCCTGAATGCTGGGATTACAAGCGTGTGCCACCACGCCCGGCTCCCATTTTCTGATTTGGAAACAAGGTCTTGCTAGGTTGCTGAGAGCCTAAGTTGCTGAAGCTGGTTTTGAAACTGATCCTTCTGTCTCAGCCTCCCAAATACTGGGATTTCAGGTGTGCACCACTATGTCCAGCTTATTCAGTACTTTTTAATATTGAAACTTGTATAATTAGAATGTTACTTCAAGAGGAGGGAGCTGAAGCAGAGAGGGGTAGGAATTTGTAACAAAAGCCACAGTGTTACTGCCCTCTAGCCAAACACCACCAGGAACACACCTGTCGTCTTTTTTTTTTTTTTGCGGTACTGGGGATTAAACTCAGGGGCATTCTACCTTCGAGCTATAACCCCAGCCCTATTTTTTTAATTCTTTATTTTGAAACCAGGTCTTACTAAGTTGTGGAGTGCCTCACTAGGTAGCTGAGGCTGGCCGTGAACCCGGATCCTCTGATCTCAGCCTCCCAAATTCTGGGATTACAAGCGTGCGCCACCACGCCCGGCTCACACCTGTCATCTTGAACAAGCTGGGCTTATCACTCAGTGCAACACACACCTTGGGGGAACTGTGAGATGTCTCAGGAAGTGTTGCAAAGGATTTATAGGTCTGGGGTTTGTGTGGTGATCTAGGGAAGGGCTCAAAGAGAGTGTGTGTGTGTGAGGGGGTGCTCAGGATTGGATGCTGCCAGGAATCAGGGACAACTCTATGAATGTCTCTATTATTTAGAAGAGTGAGGCTCAAGCTGTGATTGATAAAAGCAGCAGCAGTCACTCATTTTAGCCAGGAGAGTGGGATGATCATTTTTATGGCATGGACAATGTTCACATTTTGTCTGTGTTCAGACATGGTGTAGTCTTGTCTTAATTCATCCCAGTCACAGGCGAGGTCTTGTCTGTCACTGATGTTCTATGAAATTGTGTTCAGTAAAATACCAGGGTGGCACTGTGTCAGGTCAGCTCCCCAGATACTAGGCTACTTTTCCCTACCTTGATAGTGATAATTGCCAATACTATAGAGCACTCACTGTTCTATGCACTTACATAAATGGATTCATCCAACAATGCTATGGAGTACTGTTATTGCCCCATTTTCCAGGTGAGGAAACTGTTGTACTCACATAGGAAGTGGTGGAGCTGGAGTTCAATCCCAAGCAGTTTTTTTTTTTTTTTTTTTTTGCGGTACTGGGGATGTAACCCAGGGGCATTCTACCTCTGAGCTACACGCCCAGCCCTATTTTTTATTCTTTATTTTTGAAACAGAGCCTCACTAAATAGCTGAGGCTGGCCGCGAACCTGGATTCTCTGTCTCAGCCTCCCAACTACTGGGATTACAAGTGTGCACCACCACGCCTGGCTTCCCAGGCAGTGTTCTAATCACCACACTGCTTTGTCCAAAGGGCAGACTTTGAGTTCCAATCCTGTTTCCACCTTTTCATTTCCTAGCCTCGTGATCACAGGCAACTCACCTAACCTCTGGGAACCTGTCTGCTCGTCCAAAAAATAGGTCCAGTAACACTTCTCCTGTACTGTTGTCCAGCACTAGTATAGAGCCTAGCATGTAGAGCATTCAGTGCTAATTGTTGGCATGATTCTGGGGCTTGGGAGAGGTCCTGGGGACTCCTGCTGGCCTTGCCCGACCTCTCCCCACATCCCTCAGGCCACCTAGGGGCCCCACAGTGCATCCGGTGCCTCATCACCTTCGCTGATTCCAAGTTCCAGGAGCGTCACATGAAGCGGGAGCACCCAGCGGACTTCGTGGCCCAAAAGCTGCAGGGGGCCCTCTTCATCTGCTTCACCTGTGCCCGCTCTTTTCCTTCCTCCAAGGTCCTGATCGCCCACCAGCGCAGCCACGGTCCAGCGACCAGGCCTTCCCCACCAGGTGCACCCACCACTGCCCAGCCCACCTTCCCTTGTCCTGATTGTGGCAAAACCTTTGGGCAGGCTGCTTCTCTGAGGCGGCACCGCCAGGTGCATGAGGCCTGTGCTCCTCTTGGCCCTTTCTCCTGTACCGAGTGTGGTCAGAATTTTGCCCAGGAAGCAGGGCTGCATCAACACTACATTCGGCATGCTCGGGGGGAACTTTGAGTGCAGCTTAAGCCCTCTCCACAGTGATGCGGCTCTGGCTGGTGGGACCCAACCGTGATAGGGGCACAGGTCTTCTGGGGACCCTGGAAGGATTTGCTTCCCTCCCTGGGAAGGCGGAGGGCTCTTTGATAAATAAGACCTGAAAGAGTCTCCTTTAGAGATACAGTCTTTGGAGGATGCAGGGCCTTTAGGGAACCAATGAAACCAGATAGTAGTGAGATCTTTTGTTTTAAGAAATAAGCACGAAAGAGTGAGAAAGAAAAATCATTTCTATCTCCCTCATGCCCAGTTAAATACCAAGCTGCAGATTGTATAATCACCTTAATTTTTCCCAGATGGATTCCATGGGCTACAGGAGCAAATTGCCTTGGATCTGTGCCTGAATGGGGGACAGGGAAGGGAGGTGTTGTTGAGCTGTAATGCTGCTGGGTGAGTTCCAGACCTGGAGCAACTTGAGCCTTTGGGGATAGGGCAGCAGGGTTGGGAACTGGACTCTGAGTCATGAGAGCTTTGCAGTTTGGGTCCCTATCTCCTCCCACCCTCTGCCAGCCTTTCCCCCTCAAAGAGAAGCCATGGCATTAGATGGCGCTAGATATTTTATGCCTACTTAAATAATTCTGTGTACCATTCTAATCATGGAATGTTTCTTATAAGTGTAGGGGAGATGGCATGAATAAGCTAACAGAAACAGTATCTAAAAACAAAAGATGCGTATTAAAATGTCTAAACAGGGAGCTCTGGCTCTTGAGTGGGAAGTGCCAGAGAACATAAGGAGTGGGAAGGGAGCTCAGGGCAGAGTTGGCCCAGTTTACCTGTAAGTAAACTAGTTTGGAGTCAAACAGAGATACCTTCTGTTTCATGTTTTATTTGGCCAACACTGGGAGATTTCCCTTTTAGGATCCAGTTTTTGGTTCTCTTAAAAGCCTAATGCAGGGCTAAGATTTCAGCAGGAAAGGGCAGAAGCTACAAACTGAAGCTGAGCAGTGAGTTGTCACCCCTAGACTGGAGGAGTCTTGCCAGGCCCATTTTATTTGATAACATCACCTGTCTCATCCCTGGATACAATGGCTGGTGCCCTGCATTCAATACTCATAGGCTCTATCTGAATTGCAAGATGTATTTAAAGCCTACAGGTGGGGTGGATGTGGTAGAGACTGATAGCTGTCTCAATTTTTAGTAAGGTACACTGTAGCTAAAATGACTACAATTGCCAGACTCTCTTGCAGCTAGATATGTTAAAGTGACTGAATTCTAGCTATAGCTAAATTCCTGGGCAGAAAACTCAAGGCTGGGAAAGGGACATGCTGCCATCTACTTTACTAATTGGACAAGTTACCCAGCCATTTGGGGCCATGAGGATAAGAACACATGGATGGGATGGCAGAGAACAAGATAGTAGGAGCTTGGGTCTCTGGTCAACTTCACAGAACACTTCCACACCAGCCTACTTCCATACCATTATGGTAAAGAAATAAATGTCTATCTTGCTTAAGCACTGTTATTTTGGGTCTCTGTCATAGGCAGCAACTGAATTTATAGCCTAAGGCAGGGGACTGCAAACTATCGCCAACTCTTGCCTGCTGCTTGGTTTTGAAAATAAAGTTTTATTAGAACACATCTGGCTTATTGATTTATTTATTGTCTCTGCCTGCTTTCATATGGAATGGCAGATTTTAGTTATAACAGAGACCTCATGGCCCACAAAACCATGTGGACCTTTACAGTTAGTTTGGTGCCGCTTGTCTAACTGAAGAATTCAGCTAGCCTTCTGCTGGCCTCGGACCATCCTCTTGGGTCTGGAAGCAGGGATTCCCACTGTGGGAAATACTACCTCTACCAGGTGTATGCGTGTATGTGTGTTGGGGGGTGTCGATTTGGGGCAGGACTACCCTGAAACTGCTGGGGTGACAAACTTGTATCTTTTCCCCCAAGAGAACAACTTCACCAGAGCCAAATATTTCCTTTGGCACCTGGTGACAACCCAGATGTTTTTGACCCAGGTGTTTTCATACCACCTCCACAGTCGCTCCCCAAATCCCAGCCTGAAGGATCTAATCCCACATGCTCTCCACAAGAGATAGTGGCCTGTCCAAATCCACCTTGGGTTTCCTGTTCTCTCCACACTCCTCAGATGTCATAGATTCCCTAAGACATTAGACAGCATCACTGGTGGCTTCCAAACTTCTATCTCCAGCCTGAATCCCAGGTATGCAGTGCAGCCACCTGGATGACAAGTGGAAATCTCAAGCTTTACAAGTCAACATGACTCTTACAGCCCCTCACCTGTGCAACTGCCATGCTACTGCCAAACTGCACTCTACTTTTTAAGTTTTTGGTACTGGAAAGCATTCTACCTCTGAGCTACACTCCTAGCCCTATTTCATTTTTTATTTTGGAACAGGGTCTTGCCAAATTGTTGAAGGCCTCACTAAATTGCTGAGGCTGACCTCAACCTGAGATTTTGTGTGTGTGTGTGGTACTGGGGATTGAACTCAGGGGTATTCTACCTTCAAGCTATATCCCTAGCCCTATTTTTTATTCTTTATTTTGAAACAGGGTCTCACTAAGTTGTGGAGTGCCTCACTAGGTAGCTGAGGCTGGCTGCGAACCTGGATCCTCTAGTCTCAGCCTCCCAAATGCTGGGATTACAAGTGTACACCACCACGCCCGGCTACCTGTCTTAACCTTCTAAGTACTGGGATTACAGGTGTGCACCACCACACACGGCTACTTTTAAGTTTTGAGTCTACTTCTCACCCCCAGCTGTCCCTGTTTAACTGCTCCCCTTGCCTCCCTCCAGTCTCTACTACAGACCACCCTGTGTGTTTTTTTTTTTTTGTTTTTTTTTGTTTTTTTTTTTTTTTTTTGAGGTACTGGGGATTGAACTCAGAGGCATTCTACCTCCGAGCTATACCCCCAGCCCTATTTTTTATTCTTTATTTGGAAACAGGGTCTCACTAAGTTGCGGAGTGCCTCACTAGGTAGCTGAGGCTGGCCGCGAACCCGGATCCTCCGGTCTCAGCCTCCCGAATGCTGGGATTACAAGCGTGCGCCACCACGCCCGGCTCCACCCTGTGTGTTTTTAAGTCAGTTTACATCACTTCTCCCTTACGATTCTCCATTGGCACTCCAGAGGTAACACTGGAAGACCTAACCTAGGCCCACAACACCTGACTATACATCCTAGGCTAGCTGCTGCCTCAGGGCCTCGGCACTTGCTCTTCCCTTTGGAGTGCTCTTACCCTGGAACTTTGCAAAGCCAACTCATCATTCGGGTGTCAACATGTGCCACTTGCTAAGAGAAGTCCTCTTCAGCCCACTTGGCTAAAGAAACATCTCTACCCCTTGCCCTGACTTAGTTTCTTTTTTCTTCTTTTTTTTTTTGTGGTGCTGGGGATTGAACCCAGTGGCATTCTACCTCTGAGCTACACCCCCAGCCCTATTTTATTATTATTATTATTATTATTTTTATTTTTTTATTTTGTGACAGGGTCTCACTAAGTTGTGGAGGACCTCACTAAGTAGCTGAGGCTGGCCGTGAACCCAAATCCTCCTTTCTCAGCCTCCCAAGTACTGGGATTACAAGCATGCGCCACCATGCCTGGCTCCTGACTTATTTTCTGTGTAGCACTCTTCAGCACCTGGAATCACTACACTTTGGATGGTATGATTGTCTCCTTACACTCTAACCAAGCTCCTGAGGGAAGGAAGTATCACATCTCAGTCCCTCACTTCTTTATCCCCTTGCCTAAGACCAGTGTCTGAGATAGAGACTCAAAAAATACTCATTTAGAGCCAAGCATGGTGGTGCATGCTTGTAATCCCAGTACTTGGGAGGCTGAGACAGGAGGATTGCAGGTTCGAGGACAGCCTCAGCTACTTAGTGAGGTCCTCCGCAACTTAGTGAGACCCTGTTTCAAAATAAAGAATAAAAAATAGGGTTGGAGGTGTAGCTCAGAGGTAGAATGCCCCTGGATTCAAACCCCCGTTCGGAAGGAAAAAAAAAATCACTCATTGAGTTGGACATGATGGTGCATGCCTGTAATCCCAGTTCTTTGGAGGCTGAGGCAGGAAGACTGGAGGATTAAGGACAGCCTCAGCAACTCACTGTCAGGAACCTAGCAAGACCCTTTATTGAGATAAAATGGGCTGAGAGTGTAGCTTGGAGGTAGAATGCCCCTGGGTTCCATCTACAGTACAAAAAAAAAAAAAAAAAAGTATTCATTGAGCCAGCCTGGTGTGAGCCTGTAATCTCAGTACTTAGAAGGCTGAAACAGGAGGATCACAGGTTTGAGGCCAGCCTAGACAAATCAGTGAGACCTTGTTTCAAAATAAAAAATAAAAAAGGCTGGGGATGTAGCTCAGAAATAGAACACAGAACTGGGTGTGGTGGCGCACCCATAATCCCAGTACGTGGGAGGCTGATACAGGACTGTAGGTTCAAGACCAGCCTCAGCAACTTAATGAGACTTTCAGCAACCTAGCAAGACACTATTTCAAAACAAACAAAAGGGCTGTGGGTGTAGCTCTGTAGCTCAGAGGTGGAATGCTCCTGGGTTCAATCCCTCGTACCAAAAAAACCAAAAACAAAAACAAAAACAAAAAAACCCCAAGAAAACAAAACAAACAACCCCAACAAAGTAGGGCACTCCTTGGTTCAATCCCAGTACCACCAAAAAGGAAACAAAAAAGTACTCATTGACTTTACCTCTGTGAGGCTGAAAATTGTTTCCCAGACTCCCTTGCAGCCAGGTGGGTCTACTCTCAGGAATGGGATTAAGTGGTTTTGTAAATGGGCTTGAAAGCCAGGCATGGTGGCATACCCTTGTAATCCCAGTACCTGGGAGGCTGAGACAGGAGGATCACAGGTTTTTTTTTTTTTTTTTTTTGGTACTGGGGATTGAACCCAGGGGCATTCTACCTCCGAGTTACATCCCCAGCCCTATCATTTATTCTTTTTTTTATTATTTTTTATTTTTTTCGGTACTGGGGATTGAACTCAGAGGCATTCTACCTCTGAGCTATACCCCCAGCCCTATTTTTTATTCTTTATTTTGAAACCGAGTCTCACTAAGTTGCGGAGTGCCTCACTAGGTAGCTGAGGCTGGCCGCGAACCCGGATCCTCCGGTCTCAGCCTCCCGAATGCTGGGATTACAAGCGTGTGCCACCACGCCCGGCTTTCATTTATTCTTTATTTTGAAACCGAGTCTCACTAAGTTGCGGAGTGCCTCACTAGGTAGCTGAGGCTGGCAGAGAACCCGGATCCTCCGGTCTCAGCCTCCCGAATGCTGGGATTACAAGAGTGCGCCACCACGCCCGGCTAGGAGGATCACAGGTTTATGGCCAGCCTCAATGACTTAATGAGGCCCTCTGCAGCTTGGTGAGATGCTGTTTCAAAATAAAGAATAAAAAAAAAAAAAATTAGGGCTGAGGGTGTAGCTCAGAGGTAGAATGCCTCTGGGTTCAATCCCCACTACCGCAAAAAAAAAAAAAAAAAAAAAAAAAAAAAAGGGCTTGAAGGAAGCAGCTACACTGCTCCCATCTCTTCCATGGTGTGAGGGCACAGCAAGAAGGTGGCATCTTGGAAGGAGAGAACAGCTCTCACCAGCCACTGAATCCAGTGGCACCTTGTCAACCAGTCTCCAAAACTGAAGAATAGGAATAAATTTTTATTCTTTATAAGGTACTCAGTCTCAGGTATTTTATTAAAATAAGACATAGTCATGTTTTCGTGAGCTGTGAATTTCTGCTTTGACACTTTGGAGATGCTCAGCTATAGTCAGCTCTAGCTTTTTATTTTTTGGCAGTACTAGAGATGGAACCCAGGGGCATTCTACCTCTGAGCTACACCCCAGTCCTATTTTTTATTCTTTATTTTGAAACAGGGTCTCACTAAGTTGCGGAATGCCTCACTAGGTAGCGGAGGCTGGCCGGGAACCGGATCCTCCAGTCTCAGCCTCCCAAATGCTGGGATTACAAGCACGCGCCACCATACCCAGCCCCAACCCAATTTTATTATTTTTATTTTGAAACAGGATCTTGCTAGGTTAGTGAGAGTCTCATTACTTGCTAAATCTGTCCTCAAACCTGCAATCCACCTGTCTCAGCCTCCCAAATACTGGGATTACAGGCATTCACCACTATGCCAGGCTCAAATGTGGATTTTGAAAGATGATTTGGCCTAAGACGCCGTAACAGGTGGTGTCAAAAATATAAATGCTCCTCTGTGCCAAACAGGTAGGCAAGGGGAACCCAGGTGTGAATTCTTCATCCATAGCAGAGAGCCCTACTCACCTCTGCAAACCACTGCCCTATGGGATCATGGATTCAATAGTCTGAATGCCAGAAACCTCTATGTGAAACTGCCTCCCTCTTTTCCTCCCTCCCTGATACTATGGATTGAACCCAGGGTGCTATATCACTGAGCTACATCCCTACCCCTTTTTATTTTGAGACAGGGTCTCTTTAAGTTACCTAGGCTAGCATTCTATATCTGAGCTACACCCTCAGCCCTTTCTTTTATTTCTTATCTTGATCCAGGGTCTCACTAGGCTGGGGCTGTCCTCGAACCTGTGATCCTCCAGTCTCAGTCTCCCAAATTGCTGGGATTATAGGCTTGCACTACCATGTTTGGTGAAATGATCTAATTTTCACTGCTGATGATCAATGTGATCTTAAAAACCTCAATAGCTGCCAGGCATGGTGGCACAAGCTTGTAATCCCATTATGTAGGAGGCTGAGACAGGAGGACAGGTTCAAGGATAGTCTCAGCAAATAGTGAGACTCTAATCAACCTAGCGAGATCGTTTTCAAATAAAAATAAATTTGGGCTAGGGGTGTGGCTCAGAGGTAGAATGCCCCTGTGTTCAATCCCCAGTGCCATACACACACTCAAAAAAATACTTCAATAGCTGCTGGGCTGGGAGGCCAACAGAAGGATAACAGGTCTAAAATCAGCCGCAACAATTTAGTGAGGCCCTCAGAAACTTGGTCAGACTCTGTTTCAAAATAAAAAACAAGCCAGGCATGGTGGTACACATACTTGGGAGGCTAAGACGGGAGGATCCAGGTTCTCGGCCAGCCTCAGCTACTTAGTGAGGCCCTCTGCAACTTAGTCAGACCCTGTTTCCAAATAAAGAATTAAAAATAGGGCTGGGGGTGTAGCTCAGAGGAAGAATGCCCCTGGGTTCAATCCCCAGTACTGAAAAAATAAAAATAAATAAATAAAATAAAAATAAAAAACAAGCCGGGCCTAGTGGCGCATACTTGTAATCTCAGTACTTGGGAGGCTGAAACCAGAAGATTTCCGGTTTGCCACCAGCCTCAGCTGCTTAGGCCCTCCTCAACTTAGTGAGACCCTGTTTTAAAATAAAGACTAAGCCGGGCGTGGTGGCGCACGCTTGTAATCCCAGCATTCGGGAGGCTGAGACCAGAGGATCCGGGTTCGAGGCCAGCTTCAGCTACCTAGTGAGGCACTCCGCAACTTAGTGAGACTCGGTTTCAAAATAAAGAATAAAAAATAGGGCTGGGGGTATAGCTCGGAGGTAGAATGCCTCTGAGTTCAATCCCCAGTACCGCAAAAAATAAAATAAAATAAAAAAATAAATAAATAAAATAAAATAAAGACTAAAAAATATAGGGCTGGGGGTGTAGCTCGAAGGTAGAATGCCCCTGGGTTCAA
Source organism: Graphiurus murinus (assembly GCA_004027655.1). Taxonomy (NCBI): domain Eukaryota; kingdom Metazoa; phylum Chordata; class Mammalia; order Rodentia; family Gliridae; genus Graphiurus; species Graphiurus murinus. Next base: position 25,667 of record PVLC010019814.1, read on the forward strand.
TCCCCAGTACCGCAATAAATAAATAAATAAATAAATAAATAAATAAATAAATAAATAAATAAATAAAAAACAAGCCAGGTGTGGTGACGCACATCTGTAATCCCACTACTTGGGAGGCTGAGGCAGAATTGCAGGTTAAAGGACAGCCTCAACCTAGTGAGACCTTGTTTCAAAATTTAAAAAGTGGTGGGGGTGTAGCTCAGATGTGGGATGCCCGTGGGATCAATCCCCAGTACAAATAAAATAAAAAAAAGGGGTAAGCCAGGCGTGGTGACATACCCCTGTAATCCCAGTATTTGGGAGGCTGAGACAGGAGGTTCGCAGGTTCAAGGACAGCCTCAACAAGTAGTGAGACTCTCATCAACCTAGTGAAACCCTGTTTCCAAATCGGTCTGTGGGTGTAGCTCAAAGGTAGAATGCCTCTGGGTTCCATCCACAGTGGTAGCGCATACCTGTAATCCCAGTACTTGGGAGGCTGAGACAGGATTGTAGGTTCACAGCCAACCTCAGCAATTTAGTGAGACCCTGTCTCCAAATAAAAGATGAAATAGGAGCCGGGCGTGGTGGCACATGCTTGTAATCCCAGCATTCGGGAGACTGAGACCTGAGGATCCGGGTTTGGGGCCAGCCTCAGCTACCTAGTGAGGCACTCTGCAACTTAGTGAGACTCGATTTCAAACTAAAGAATAAAAAATAGGGCTGGGGGTATAGCTCGGAGGTAGAATGCCCCTGAGTTCAATCCCCAGTACCGCAAAAAAAAAAAAAAAAAAAAAAAAAAAAAAAAAAAAAGATGAAATAGGGCTGGTCATACAGCTCAAAGGTAGAATGCCCCTGGCTTTAATCCCCAGTACCCCCCAACCCCCGCCACACACACACTCTCTCTCTCACAGTTAGCCAGGCACATACCTGTAATCCCAGTTACTTGGGAGGGAGAAGGATAGCAAGTTTGAAGTCAGCCTGGGCAACTTAGTGAGACTCTGTCTCAAAAATTAAAATATGAAAGGGCTGAGACAGAGCTCAGTGGTGCCCCTGGGCTCAATCCCCAGTTCCACAAAAACAAAACAAAACAAAAACAAAAACAAAAACAAAAAAAGAGAGAGAAATTGATTGCTCTGTGGAGACCAGATACCAGATAACCCTGTAAGTCAGATAGTAGCTTTTGAAAGCAACACTGCTTTTTCTGGAGTGTGGTTTAGTGGCAAGAATGTACATCCTAAATCTAACTATCAGGGTTTAAATCTGGACTCTTGCTTATGGCTGTGTGACTTCTAGCAGGTAACTCAACCTCTCTATGCCTCTGTGGTAGTAGTTATAAAATGCTGATAAAAATAGCCCCTACAGAGCTGGGCGTGGTGGCACATGCTTGTAATCCTAGCATTTGGGAGGCTGAGACTGGAGGATGCGGGTTCACAGCCAGCCTCAGCTGCTTAGTGAGGCACTCAGCAACTTAGTGAGACCTTGTTTCAAAATAAAGAATAAAAAATAGGGCTGGGGGTTTAGCTTGGAGGTAGAATGCCCCTGAGTTCAATTCCCAGTACTGCAAAAAAAAAAAAAAAAAAAAAGCCCCTACACCTCTAAAGATTATGAGGATGGATGAGGATGGAGAGTAAGCCATTGTGGGTATAATGGCCAACAGAGCCCAGCCCTCTGCTCTTCTCCGCCTCATCTCCCCAGTCCTCCCGTTGCCTTCCACAGCTCCAGCCTCATGGCCCCAGTGCACTTCCACAAACATTCCAAGCAGACTCCCACCTTGGGCCTTTGTACTGTTCTTGGAGCCATCTGGTTAACCGCCCCCTACCCCCAGGTCCTGCTCTGATGTCACCTTCTCAAGGGTCCTTGGCTACCATGTTGAAAACTGCAAGCTTTGAACTTGGAACACGCACAAGCCTCCCATCACCCTTCCTTTTTCTCCATACCCTCTCTTTTTTTTTTTTTAGGACTGGGGATCGAACCAAGGGACATTTTACTTCTGAGCTACACCCCCAGTACTTCCCCTTTTTTGTGGTCCTGGGGATGAAACCAGGGGCATTCTACCTCTGAGATAAACCCCCAGCCCTATTTTATTTTTTATTTCAAAACAAGGTCTCACTAACTTGCTGAGGGCCTTGTTAAGTTGCTGAGGCTGTCCTTGAACCTGCAATCCTGTGTCAGCCTCTCAAGTACTGGGATTATAGGCCCGTGCCACCATGCCTGATTCCCCAACACCTTTGAATTTTATTTATTTATTTATTTATTTATGCCAAGTGTGGTGACACATACTTGTAATTCCAGTACTTAGGAGTCTGAGACAGGAGGATCACAGGTTCATGGCCAGCCTCGGCTACTTAATGAGGCCCTCTGCAATGTAGTGAGACCCTGTTTCAAAAATGAAGAATTAAAAATAGGGCTGGGGGTGTATCTTGGAGGTAGAATGCCCCTGAGTTCAAACCTCAGTACAGCCGTCTGGTTTTTTGTTTTTGTTTTTGGCCAGGAGCAGTGGCATATGCCTGTAATCCTAGTACTTGAGAGGCTGAGACTGCAGGATCACAAGTTTGAGGCCAACCTCAGTAATTTAGCGAGGCCCTCAGCAAGTTAGTGAGATCCTGTTTCAAAATAAAAAATAAAATAAGGCTGGCTGGGAGTGTAGCTCAGAAGTAGAATGCTCCTGGTTTCATCCCCAGTAACACACACAGACACAGATACACACACACACACACACACACACACAAATTTACTTTGAAACAGGGCCTTGCTAAGTTGCTGAAGCTGGCCTCAAACCTGTGATTCTACTGTCTCAGCCTCCCAAGTACTGGGACTGTAGGCACCTGCCACTGCACCTGGTTTTCTCTTACCTCCTAACAGTCTATATATTTTGTATAATTCAGTTAAATATCTGTTTACTATCTTCTGTGTTATAATGTAACTTCCATACAGGCAGGGGTTCTTGTTCATGTTTACTGCTGCATTCCCAGCTCCTAGGATGGTGTCTCCCATCTCATAGGTACTCAATAAATCACTATTAAGTGAATGAATAAATAAATAAGTCTCTACCACATAAGGATCTGATGCATTTGTCCACATAAGGCACTTAGCCCACGCCTGGTCTGCAGTGAATGCTGACTTAATGATGCCATTACAGTAATTCAGGACCTATTCTTGAAGGTTCTTAGTTGCCAAGCGTCTATGAGTTAACACACATGCAGTACCTCAAAACAGGGCTTGGCACATGGTTAAGTGCTCGTAAATGTTAGCTATCATTATAACCAGGCTTCTAATTTCAAAGCAGCTTTGGTACCAAGACTCTGGGAATTAGTATTTCCTACCTCAGAGAGCCTAAATTTCAACAAGGCTGTGATGAGTCAGCCACCCCTCCTCACTCCCTTCCAGCCATTCTGGCCTCCCTGATACCCAGGCAGGCTTCATCTCACCCGGCATCACTCTTCTCCACCCACATGCAGGGCTCCCTCCCTCACTCCCTCCCTTCCATCATTTTCTCTAGAGCATTTATCACCATCAGCATACACTATATCTTATTTGTTTACTGTCTGTCTCCAATGGCCGCCCCTACTCCTCCTATATCAGCTCCATAAAGATTTATTTATTTTGCGGTACTGGGGATTGAACCGAGGGGCATTCTACCTCCGAGCTACAACCCCAGTCCTGTTTTTTATTCTTTATTTTGAAACAGGGTCTCACTAAGTTGCAGAGGGCCTCACTAGGTAGCTGAGGCTGGCCTCGAACCCGGATCCTCCGGTTTCAGCCTCCCAAATGCTGGGATTACAAGCATGCGTCACCACGCCCGGCTCCTATTTTTTATTCTTTAGTTTGAAACAGGGTCTCACTAAGTTCCAGAGGGCCTTAATAAGTAGCTGAGGCTGGCCGCAAACCCGGATCCTCCTGTCTCACCCTCCCAAGTACTGAGATTACAAGCATGTGGCACCATGCCCGGCTCCATGAAGTTTTTTTTTTTTTTTTTTTTGCAGTACTGGGGATTGAATTCAGGGGCATTCTACCTCCGAGCTGTACCCCCAGCCCTATTTTTTATTCTTTTATTTTGAAACCGAGTCTCACTAAGTTGCGGAGTGCCTCACTAGGTAGCTGAGGCTGGCCGCGAACCCGGATCCTCCCGTCTCAGCCTCCTGAATGCTGAGATTACAAGCGTGCGCCACCACGCCCAGCAAGATTTTATTTTATTCACTGGTGCATTCCCAATGCTCAGCACACAGCAGGTATTAAAAAAAAATTATTTATTTATTATTTATTTATTTATTTATTTATTTGCAGTACTGAGAATTGAACCCAGGGGCATTCTACCTCCGAGCTACACCCCCAGCCCTAATTTTTTTTTATTCTTTATTTCTTTTCTTTTTTTTTTTTTTTTTTTTTTTTTTTTTTTTTTTTTTT
>PVLC010019815.1:0-30050 GCA_004027655.1 Graphiurus murinus
TAATCCCAGCATTCGGGAGGCTGAGACCAGGGGATCCGGGTTCGCGGCCAGCCTCAGCTGCTTAGTGAGGCACTCCGCAACTTAGTGAGACTCGGTTTCAAAATAAAGAATAAAAAAATAATAGGGCTGGGGGTATAGCTCGGAGGTAGAATGCCCCTGGGTTCCATCCCCAGTACCGCAAAAAAAAAAAAAAAAAAAAGTATGCAGACTGAATAGCTCCCTTCATTTAGTGGAAGGCATGTGAGATTCGTATAGGTGTGCTCTGTGAATGCAGCATACCTGTACATGCACCTTCATTGGCTTATCCGTTCAGGAGTCTAGAATGGTCTTCCTCCCAGGGCTGATGGTCAGCAGGCTGTCAGCCAGAGAGCCTGAGCCTTCCTCTTCCACAGTAGCTAGAGCTCAGGCACACTGGGATACCAGTGTTCCAAATGGAGTGACTGGGAAAGTGCTTGTGTCCGGAACTTTCCTCTCTCCTGCTTGCACATGGATTTTTTTTTTTTAATGCTCTGCTTGCATCAAATTTTCTGCTTGTCTATGGACCAAAGGAAATCATATGGCCAAGCCCCAAAATTATGATGTTTCAGCCTTCCAAGTACTGGGATTACAGGTATGTACCACGTCTGACTATGCTTGAGCGTGCGCTCTGTCTCTCTGTCTCTCTCTCTTTTCTTTTTGTGGTACTAGGGATTGTACTCAGGGACATTCTACCTCAGCTACACCTCCAGCTATTTTTAACTTTTTTTGTTTGTTTGTTTTGAAACAGGGTCTTGCTAGGTTGCTGAGAATCTCACTACATTGCTGAGGCTGTCCTCGAACCCAGAATCCTTCCAGTCTCAGTCTCCCAAGTACTGGGATTATGAGCATGTGCCACCATGTCTGGCAATCCCTTATTTCTTTTTCTTTTATCATCTTTTTTTTTTTTCAGTACCAGGGATTGAACCCAGGGACATTCTATTTCCAGGCTTGCCCCCAGTCCTGTTTTTTATTATTTTATTTTTGAAACAAGGTCTCACTAAGTTGCAGAGGGCCTCACTAAGTAGCTGAGGCTGGCCATGAACCTGCAATCCTCCTGACTCAGGGCAGTGCATGGGGAAAAGAGGGACTTTGGATGACCCTAATTCCATCAGAGAGACATGGCCATGGAATGGTGGCTTCTCACCTGAAACTTGATCCTTTATCTGCTGAAGAAGAGGAATGGGGTGTAGAGGGAAGATTAAAGGTGGAAGTGAAAAGAGGTACTGATGGAAATGACTTCCATACTAAAGCCAAGGTGGGACGAGAGTGCCCCTTGTGGCATCCCAGGGTGGCTGAGGGACTTCTTCATGGGTACACAAAGGGATTCATTACTGCCAATGGTGTTTTGTTGTTTGCATTTGAGAATAAAAGACATTTAGTCCAATATTGGGAGAGATTTGCCCTTCTAGCTTCTCCAGGGACAGAAAGTCCTGGGAACGACAGTCACCTGAGCAGGTGCCTGTGCCTCTTCCCTTTGGCCTCCAGGAACCGTTACCAGACTGCTTTGTGGAAGCCAAGTTTCTGTTATAGCCATTGTTATCAAAGGCTGGCATATATTTAAAACAGGCCTTTAGAAAGGACATTTGAATGAAATGGCATTAGTTTGGTTGATGAAAATAAAGGTCTAATTCAGGCTGTGAAGTTCATGAGACAACAGTAAATGGAAGGGGTGAGCATTTAAGTTATAAAAAGAATTGAAAAATGGATGGAAGGTAGAATAGATGAAAGGCAAGAAGTAACAAAGAGGAAAGGCAGCATCCAAACGAGGAAGAGTTATTTGGGCACAACGAAGGCAGAAGAGATGAGATGTACAGAAGTGGAATAAGATAGGGAACTTATGAAATTCTACAGGTTAAAAGTGAAGTATGTCTGAAGTGTGACTTAGAAACCCTACAGGTTAAAAGTGAGATATGTCTAAAGCGTAGCTTATGAAATTCTACAGATTAAAAGTGAAACATCTCTAAAGTGTAACTGAGAAGTAGATTTTAGTGAAAACAAAGCCATGGTAAAAACTAAGAGGAAATGCCAGTGTTTGAGACAAAATTTGGGGAGAATGATAGAGAATATGAAATGATAGAAAAGCTCTTAAAGTCTTACGTCTTACATTGTTTAATGCAGTATTCAGATGAGTGTGTGTATATGTGTGTGTGTGTGTGCATGTAAAGAATATTCAGTTAATTTAGGACATATACATAGTCTTGAAATATCACATTTCCTCATGTTTTATGGAGTGAATTTGTGCCTGCCTCATTTTTTTCCTAGCTGTGATAATTTCTTTTCGAAACGTTAACCTCTGAACCTATTTCAGAGAAAATGACTACAAAACATTCAAACAACTTGACAAACTTCTAACTAAGGCCCTAAAAACATATTTAGTAGGAAAAATAAAAGGATAAAAATCAAAGCTGCTGCATAGTTCACATTGTATTAGAATGGAACTAAGAAATTTGTAAAGCGTATACTTTTTAAAATTTTATATCTCATTATTTTACTCTGAACAGTGAAATTTATTGGCGGTTACCTGGGTCCACAATAATGCAAAACTAAGCAAGTAAAATAAAGAAGTAAATTTATTGCACCATCATAAAGACCATTTTGTTAACTATAAATGTTTATAACTTTGTGTTAATTGAAGGAGAGTTTTCTAGTGGAGTGAAGCTCATTTTCAAAGCCAGCTTGCAAGTTTGATGACAGAATTTAGGTAAGTTTTGTAATTGGTGAGAATGGGAAGTTCAAATACTGAATTATTCTGGGAACTTCTGGTTATTTTAACTTCAAAAAGTTATCTTCCTTACTTGGCCCTTTCGTTATGCAAAGAAAATCACAAATGTATTATATTCATTGAACCATTAAATAGGAGTTCAACATGCCATTAAAATTAATAGGTCCCTCAGCTACTTGGTGAGGCCTTCCGCATCTTAGTGAGACCCTGTTTCAAAATAAAGAATACAAAATAGGGCTGGGGGTGTAGCTCAGAGGTAGAATGCCCCTGGGTTCAATCCCCAGTACCGCAAAAAAATTAAAAAAAAATAATAGGTCATCTAGGGGAAGCATAGATATAGCAGAAAAAATTAAAACCCACGTTGATTAGCTGTCAAAGTCTTGCATCTTTTTGGAAGATGAACAGAGAAGCAATGTTTTTTTGGTAATTATCTTTTATTTTCATCATCATAATTCATGCATTTTTCATCTTTAAAAGTTGCAGATTAGATTGAAATAAAAAGTGCCCTAACTATCCTCCTTGGATATATTAGAAATAAAATATATAACTGGAATACAAGGAAACTTGATTTTGTATTCCATGGTCTCAGTTTCCTGAACTGTCATAGCAGCACAAATCTTCATGCTGACAATGTGCATTGGTGGTAAACGGAAGTAAAAGCGAAGAAAGATTATCATGGGGCAGGAACATATATTTCAGTTGAATCTGGGCTCATAGTTCATAGAAATACAAATTAAGCATTATTAGCTAGGAAAAGACACCAAATTGCTCACTATTTTCTCACAGGACTAGCATATTTTCATGCATAGTGCAATTTAACATGCCATGGTTGGTGCTGAAATCTGTAAAGATTTTTTCCTAAATTTTGTTCTAAAAGTTTCACAGTTATAGCTCATGTACTTATATGTAATCAATTTTGTATTACTTTTTGTGTAGGTTATGGAGAAAGGGTGAAAGCTTTTTTTCCATATACATATTCAGCTGTAGTATTCTGTTTATTTAAAAGATGGTCCTAGCCAGATTGACTTTTCTTGGGATTTTTGTTGAAAATTGTTTTATAATATCATACTTGTGGGTTTATTTCTGGGCGCAAAATTCTTCTCTTGATCTCCAATCTATTTGATATCAATCCCATTATTCTTGATTATGGTGTATTTATTGTAAGTCTTAGGTATCAGCTACTTTGTGCACTCTGATTTCATTCTTTATTTTAAAAATGACTCTCACTTTCTGTATAAATGTTGACGTTAGCTTATTAGATTCTTAAATAAAGACTGCTGTGAGTTTGATTCTGACAGCATTGATTTTATAGTCAATTTTTGAAAGAATTGACTTCCTAACAATCTCAAATCCATAAAACAATATATATCTCCATAGGCCTTAGATAGGTCATCTTAAATTTCTTTCAGCAATATCTGTAACGAATAACTTTCATTTAACATCTTTGGTTAAATTAATTCATAAGCATAGTGTTTCTAATGGTGTTTGGTGTTGTGAATCCAATTTTTAATTCATTTTTAAGTTGTTCATTGCTAGTATAAAAATAAAATCTATAGGCTGAGATGTTTGAGATGTTGTTAAACTCATTGGTTTTAGTAGGTTTCAAATAGATTCTTTAAGATTTTTTATATACATAACATGTTATATTATTGTTACTTCCATTCTAAACTGCATGTCTTTCATTTATTTTTTTCTCTATATAAAACATTTACTTTTTGTTATTTTTTATATATAATAATTGGTGCATTGTAATCATACATCTTGGTTAGGTACAAGCTGATAAAGGCATATATGCACACATCTCTCATTTAACTCCTTCCCCAATTCCCACCTCACTCCCTCGCCCTCCCTCCTACTCAAGTTCAGTTTAGTGATTGACCTTGATATATTTGTGAAAGTACATCATGTGCATTAGGGTGCCCCCTCCCCATCCATCCCCTTCAGTTAAGTCAACTTCTTTGATTATCGAGGGTTTCTCGTTTTTCATCTGGAGACCCTCTTATGCCCCATCTTCTCCCTAGCATCCGCATATTAGGGAGAGCATATGCTTTTTTACTCTTTGTGACTGACTAATCTCATTTAACATAATGTTTTCCAGTTCCATCCATTTCCCTGCAAATGACATGATTTTGTTCTTCTTTATGGCCGAGTAAAATTCCATTGTGTACATATCCCATAGTTTTGTAATCCATTCATCTGTCGATGGACATATTGGCTGTTTCCATAGTTTGGCAATTGTGAATTGTGCAGCTATAAACATAGATACACATGAGTCGGTCTGATAGTTTGGTTTCTATTCTTTTGGGTAGATACCCAGAAGTGGTATTGCTGGGTCATATGGTAGGTTCATTCCCATTTGTCTGAGGATCTTCCATACTGTTTTCCAAAGTGGTTGCACAAGTTTGCAATCCCACCAATAATGTATTCGGGTTCCCAATTCTCCATACCCTCACCAGCATTTGTTGTTGTTTGTGTTCTTGATAGTTGCCCTTCTGATTGGAGTTAGGTGAAATCTCAAGGTAGTTTTGATTTGCATCTCTCTGATTGCTAATGATGTGGAACATTTCCTCATACATTTATTGGCCATTTGTATTTCTTCTTTTGTGAAGTGTCTATTTAGATGCTTTGCCCATTTTTTGATTGGGTTGTTTGTTTTCCTAGCTGCGAGTTTCCTGAGTTCTCTGTATATCCTAAATTAGACTTCTATCAGAAGACTAGTTGGCAAATGTTTTCTCCCACTCTGTGGGCTCTCTGTTGAGGTTCTTGATAGTTTCCTTTGCTGCACAGAAGCTCTTTAGTTTAATGCAATCCCATGTATTGATCTTCCTTTGAGTTGCTTGTGCTTTTGAGGTCTTGTTGAGAAAGTTTTTACCTGTGCCTATGTGTTGAAGTGTTGGTCCTATGTCCTCTTCAAGTAGCTGCAAGGTCTCTGGCCTAACTTCCAGGTCTTTGATCCACCTTGAGTTGACTCTTGTGCAGGGTGAGAAAGTGGGGTTTATTTCCATTTTCCTGCATATGGTTAACCAGTTTTGCCAACACCATTTGTTAAAGAGGCTATCTTTTTTCCAGTGTATATTTTTGGCTCCTTTGTCAAAAATCAATTGACTGTAAGCACACGGGTCTGTTTCTGAGTCTTCTATTCTGCTCCATTGGTCTCTGTGTCTGTTTTTGGGCCAACACCATGCTGTTTTTATTACTGTGGATTTGTAGTAGAGTTTGAAGTCAGGTATTGTGATCCCTCCTGCATGATTCTTGTTACTAAGAACTACTTTTGCTATCCTGGGCTTTTTGTTGTTCCAAATGAATTTAAGGACTGATTTTTCTATGTCTGTGAGGAGTGACCTTGGTAATTTCATGGGTATTGCATTGAATCTGTAGATCAGTTTTGGGAGGATGGCCATTTTGATGATATTTATTCTGCCTATCCAAGAGCATGGAAGATCTTTCCATCTTCTAAGGTCTTCATTGATTTCTTTTTTCAACTTTTTATAGTTTTCCTCTATAGAGCTCTTTTACCTCTTTGGTTAATTTTATCCCTAAATATTTTATTATTTGGGGGTGCTATTGTGAGTGGAATTGTTTTCTGGATTTCTTTTTCAGTGGATTTATGGTTGGCATACAGAAAAGCTTCTGATTTTTTAAGATTGATTTTGTATCCAGATACTTTACTGAATTTGTTGATCAGTTCTATAAGTTTTTTGGTTGAGTTTGTTGGGTCTTCTAAGTAGAGTATTATGTCATCTGCTTTCATTTTTTTTTTTTTTTGCTTTATTATACTAGCCAGTAGTGGCAAGAGAATGCATCTTTGTCTTTTTTCCTATTTCTGGGGTATGTATACTGTTTTTTTGCCATTAAATGTGATACTAGCTTCATTTTTCATAGATATTCTTTATTCTGTTGAAAAATCTCCCCCATCCCTAATTTGCTGAGAAGTTATTTGTAAGCATGAATGGTGTTGAATCTTAAGAAATACTTTTTGTTCTATTACTGAGATAATCATACAGTTTTCCCTTTATTAAAGTTTAATGTATTTTGGGGAGAGTACTGGGATTGAAACCCAGGGGCCTTCTACCTCTGAGCTATGCCCCAGCCCTATTACATTTTTTATTTAGACACAGGGTCTCACTAAGTTGTTAAGAGCCTCATTAAGTTGCTGAGGCTGGCCACAAACCTGGGATCCTCCTGTCTCAGCCTCCCAAAGCACTAGGATTACAAGCATGTGCCACCACACCTGGCATGTTTAATGCATTATGTTAATCTATAACCTGTAATTACTTAGCACAATCACCAACTATATTCCTGTTTACATGGTACTTATATAAGTAAATGATCTCATACATGTATTCTGAGTGTTGAATCTGAATTCACATTTCATATTTATTTAGAGCCCTTTGTGAAATGCAATATCAAATACTAATATTAAAAGTTATTTTGATTACTCTCTGCTTAATAATCTTATGATGTTATCCTTGTAAATATAGCTTCAAGTTGGTTATTTTTTCAGTTCTTTAGGGAAGCAAAGGAAGAAAAATTATAAACAGTTCTATATTTTCAAGTGTGGGTTAATTATTTTTCACATCTGGTAAACCAGAAATAGAATGATTACTTCAAAGTTTACAAATCTGCTAGATCAGTACATTCAATAGAAGTTTTACAGGAGTCCCAGAAACACCTACCTTCCAGTGAACTCAAGTTCTCGACTCCTTGGAGAACCAGATTTGCATTTCTGCATTGCTAATTGTGGTAATGTGAAAATATTTTGCATTGATAAGGACTTTTATTAATGCAAAACAGGATTCTGCCCTACTTCTACATGGTTTTAATATTAATAACAATATGCCTGAGATTATGCCACATTTCAATGTCAGTAAAATTGGTGGGTGGAACAAAATGTGAATTAATTATTCACATACAAACAAGAACATTCCTGTTTTTCAAAAGCAGGCCATTTGGGGAATCACAGGTATAGGTGAGATATAAAAACAAACTTAATGGAATACAGCTACAAGAGGAAAAGAACAGAAAAGTTGATTTCAAGTGTTTTGTACCACTAACGTGCATCTGTGTCATAAACATGGAATCAGTTTGTGATATTGAACATCATAGATGTTTAAAGAAATTGAAAATAGCCATGTCTAACAGACAAATGCCAGTCTGATACCATTCCACTCCTGTGATTAAATATTTGGTGAGAGCCTACTAAGTGCCAGCCACTGTGCAAAGTGTTGATAATGCAAAAACTCATAGAATGGAGCTTCTGGCTTCAAGAAGAAGAGCTTACAAGTGAGCTTCTCCCTAACATATACACACATACCATTTCAGTAAACTTGCTTTGTGAAACTGGAAATGAAGAAAAGCATGAGATTATTTTATTCTTATGCTTGTAAACATGGGCAAAAAAGCTTATGCGTATGTTTTGACATAAAATAATTACACATGCTTATGGGGTACAGTGTGCTAGCTTGGCACATGTATACAATGTGCAATGATTAAATCAGGGTAATTAACATTTTTATCCTCTTAGATATTTATCATTTCTTGGTATTGGGAATCTTCAAATTCTTCTCTTCTAGTTTTCTATAATATAATTCACAGTAATATAATGTTGTGAACCATACTCCCTTTACTGTACTGTAGAGCATTAGAATGTATTCCTCCCATGTAACTGTACTTTGGCACCTGTTATCCAACCTCTTCCTAGCCATCTCTCCCCTTATTCTTCCTTGTGATCACGAATTAACCATTTACTTCTATATAATCAAAATTTTCAGCTTCTACTTATGAAAGAGAATATGTACTATTTGTCTTTCCGTGTCTGATTTATTTCACTTAACATAATGTTCTCCAGTTTCATCCATGTTGCCAGAAATGATGGGGTTTTATTTTTTGTTATGGCTGAATAATATTCCATTGAGTGTATATACCACATCATCTTCATCTGTCAATGGATACCTAGACTGATTCCTTCTCTTGGCTATCCTTGTCTGTCTTGAATAGTGCTGTATCAAATACGGGGATGTAGGTATCTCTTTGATATGCTGATTTCATTTCCCATCATATATAGTTCTGCCTTTAGCTTTTTAAGGGATCTTCATTCCGTTTTCCATAAGGGCTACACAGTATATAAGAGTTCCCCTTTCTTTGTACCCTTGCTCACATTTGTTATTTTGATTATAGTCATTATAACTGAAGTGACTTAATTATCCTGGTTTTGATTTGTTTTTCCCTGATGATTAATGATGCGCTCTGCATTTTTTCATGTACTTGTTGGTTGCGCCCCACCCCCTTCTCTCTGATTAAACCTAGAGGCATTTGACTTCTGAGCTATACTTTCAGCCCTATTTTATTTTTTTTCTATTTTGAAATAGGGTCTTACTGAGTTGCAGAGGGCCTCACTAAGATGCTGAGACTGGCCTTGAATTGTGATCCTCCTGTCTCAGTCTCCCAAGTACTAGGATTACAGGCATGCACCACCATGCTCTGCTTGCATATATCCTTTTGAGAAATGGCCATTGAGATAATTTGCTCAGTTTTAATTGGATTATTTATTTATGTGCTGTTGAGTTTTTTGAGTCCGTTGTATATTCTGGATATCAACCCTTTGCTGGATAATTCTGTAGGCTCTTTCTTCATTCTATTCTTTGTTTCCTTTGCTGTGCAGAAGCTCCTTAGTTTGATATAATCCCATTTACCCACTTTTGCTTCTGTTGCCTGGACTTTTGGAAACTTAGGCTGTTTCCTATCACATATCATGAAGTGTTTCTCCTGTGTATCTTTCTAGTAGTTCACAGTTTTAGGTCTTACATTTATATCAGATATCTGATCCATTTTGAGTTGTGTTTTGGATTATGAACATGCTTGAAAAATGTGAATTAGGTATAGATAAATGTGAATTGTTTCTAGATTCTGAAAATTTAGTTTTTATTTTATTTTGAAATAATCATGATGTCCCTGTTTCATATGTCTATGACTATTACTCCTTATACATGTTAGAATTTCTATTAGTATTTTTTAAAGAATCAGGAAATATAATGAGGAATGGAAAAATATCCAAGAATAAAACATAACCTCACTATAATAATGTACGGTAATGAATGGTCTTACAGAATCATGTCAATGTACTTTCTTGAAATGCAATTTAGCATATATGAATTATATTTTTCCTGAATAAAAGAAAAATAATACCAAGTCTTTCCTATATGAGGCAAAAGGCAAAAGTTGGGTCTAATGCATAAGTGAAATAGTCTTACTAGCAAAAATAAAAAAGTGCTTCTGAGTTTTGTGGAAAAAAGTTACATAAAATAATTCAGATTTATAAGGAAAGATGACCATTTGATCCGGCACTGACTACTTCTTTTTTTTTTAATTTTTACTTTTATTCATACATTGTAAGCATACATCTTTGTTAGGTACAAATTGATAATGATATATGTGCTCACAATTTTCATTTGACCCCCTCCCCAAATTCCCACCCCGCTCCCTCACCTGCCCTCCCTCTCAAGTTCAGTTTAGTGAGTGACCTTGATATACATTAGTGTGCCCCCCCCCAACCCCTTCGGTTAAATCAACTTCTTTGCTTTCGAGGGTCTCTCCTTTTTCATCTGGAGACCCTCTTATGCCCCATCTCCTCCCTAGCATCCGCATATTAGGGAGAACATATGCTTCTTTACTCTTTTGGTGGGATTGCAAACTAGTGCAACTACTTTGGAAAACAGTACAGAGGATCCTCAGACGTATGGGAATGAACCTACTATATGATCCAGCAATACCACTTCTGGGTATCTACCCAAAAGAATGGAAACCAAACTATCAGACCAACACATGTGTATCTATGTTTATAACTGCACAATTCACAATAGCCAAACTATGGAAGCAGCCAAGATGTCCATCGACAGATGAATGGATTAAAAAACTATGGGATATGTACACAATGGAATTTTACTCAGCCATAAAGAAGAACGAAATCATGTCATTTGCAGGGAAATGAATGGAACTGGAAAACATTATGTTAAGTGAGATTAGCCAGTCACTGACTACTTTTATAATGTTGTGTCATTATATCATTCTTTTAGAATATAATGTGAATTTTGAACAGACAATTATGCCCCTTCTTGGGAACCTGCCATTTAGGTTAATACAACACATCACTTCCCTGCTTTAAGCCCTTCTAGAGCTCTCCATTTCTTCATGGTAAAGTCTTAGCAAGGTTATGCCCAGAGCCTTAGGTACCTAGTGTCCTTCTACTCTAGTCCCTTTGTACCTGTCTCCAGGGCAAATAGACTACTCCTGTTTTAGTGCCTCCAGCAGGCTCAGCTACCTCTCAGCTCTGGATGTTGGTGTTTCATGCTCTTTCTGGAACCCCACCCACCCCAGTTCTACCTGGCTGACTTGTTTCTGTTCTCTGTGATTTCCATTTCCATTTTACTCCTTTGCAAAGTCAAGGATGAAGTAGATTCTGAGAGTTGAAGAGAGATACTATGTATTTTTTACTTACTTCTGAATTGTCAGCCCCCCAGCACAGTTACTTACTTATATCATTCATTCATTCACTATTCACTCTCATTGAACAATAATATATTGAAATCTCTTAAAAGCTAGGTATTACTCTACATCAAGAAAATAGAGTAATACATTAGGTAAAGTACTTTCTCATGGACCTAGTAAGGGAGAGTCAAGCTTTTTTTAGAAGGCGATATGCTATGAAGAAAATAAATCATGGAGAGGGTGAAATGCTCTCAGGATGTAATTTGAGCTGGTACTGAAGAATGTAAATGAAATATCCATGTGATACACTGGCGATAGGGCAGGTCCGTAAGAGATAACAGCATGTGTCCAGGTCTTGAGAAGAGATGGGCTAAGCATAGCCCATGGACAGAAACGAGGCCACTGTGGCTGAAGCACAGAGTCCAAGGGTGGAATGAGGGGTCATGCAAACTAAGAGGGGACAGGAGACAGTGCTTGTGGGACAATGTAGAATATGGTGCCAGTCTTCAATTTTGTGTAAATTACTCTCAGAAGCCCTTGGCTTTTTTTAGCATAATTCGATTCATGCCTCAATGGAAACACTGTTGTTACTCAAAGAATGAAAAATAGGGAGATAAACTGGGAGCTAGAATCCTGCTGTTACAGGAGTCTTGACAAGAGGTGGTGTGGCTAGGACTAGGGCTTGGCAGTGAGAACTGGTTGGATTCCGTATCTTTTCGGGGCAGAAAGACTTGTTAGTAGACTGAAGGTGACGGGAAGTGGTTCTTTAAAAGTCTGTGAATATTTGCTTAATTATGTCTCATTGTTTAAATTGGAGAACTGTTCAGAAAGAAATCTTTGATTTTATCATTTCTAAAGATGTTCCATTTGTCATAATCATGCTCATAGTTTATTGACATATTTCTCATTCTTTAAGTAATAACAAAATTAAGAACCGGGACTTAAGCTGCCTGCATTTGCAATCTGATTCTACTCCTGAAGTAACTTTCTAAACTTATTTAATATGCAACTTATTTAATATGTCTTGATCTTTTTTACCTATAAAATGGAGATGATAGAAATATACTGTTGTGCAAATTAAATGAGTTATTATATGTAAAGCATTGAGAATTTGGTATATTATAAATATTCAAAAATGTTATTTTATTATTACCTACTTTGGGAGGAACTTTTTGATGAGTTCATGAAGAAAAGTATCTTTTCTATTCTTCTTGAAGATCAGTATCTTTAATTCTTATGTTAGTATCCTGACTGTGGCTTGGCTCTGTCACTACATTGAGGTCTCAGACTGTCTATAGGAATCCAGGTTGGAGGTCTTTTCCCAGAGGCTGCCCTAGGCCTGTCTCCTAATTTATCAGGGACTTTTCTGCTTATCCCCCCTCCCCAATTCAGCATAGGCACACCCCTAGAATTGAGTGTATTAGAGTACCTCCAATCACATGCCTCTGGGAAGAGGGAAGCCCTCTGAGACCCTTCAAAGATTGAGGTTCTTGAGAAACCAGATGTTGGTATAAGCCCTTACTTTACCTGAAAACAATACAACAGTGAAAATTAAGGAATGCATTCCATTGCTCCATTGAGGGACTAGGCCAGGTGGTCCAGTGTCAGAGAAGTGTCCATTATGAAAATAATGCAGGCAGCCACCAGGTGAAACCGAGAAAGTGTCCCATGTGATTTGAGATGAAATTTCAGACTGTGGGTCAGAACTGCGTTTTGTTGGGTTTCAGGAGGAGGCAGTCGAGATGTCGCCTAGGGCTAAGGACCCCTCTGAAGAGATGGCTGGAGAAGGATCTACTTCCAAACTCATGTGATGTAATCGGAATTTCAGTTGTTCCAGCACTGTTGGATGGTGGACCTGGTGTCCAGATCTGCCTTGACCCCTAGACATGTGGCCCCCATAATATGAAAATTTGCTTTATCAAAACCAAGAAGGGGAGGCCGGAGTGCAGTTCTTGCCTAGCATGCTTGAGGCCCTGGGTTCAATCTCTAGCACTGCAAAAAAAAAAAAAAAAAAAAACAAGAAGGCAGAGTCTTCTACTAAGACCATTCTCACAATCTTAGGTATACTAATCATAGAAGTGCAATAAAGAGAAAAGATATTACAAAAAGTTGTGAATGGCAGGAATCAGGGGTCATTGGAGATCTTAAAATCTTCCAGAATGAGTAATTATCCTTTGGTCCTTACTATCCTTACTAGAACACCAGTGAGAATTTTTCACCCTTTCCCTTTTTCCCCCCTCTCTTCTCTAATGCTACTTTCAAACCTTCAATTTGGCTTTCTTTCTTCTTTGCATATGCTATATCTGTTTGCTAGGCCCTAGTATTTTTCTCAGTCCGGTTTCATTTCTTTCATCAGATTGCATATTTATTTCCCATCCTCATGGTAACTAGTACATGGCTGATGGTCCCAGGTCATACTTGCATATTTCCCAATGAATCTGAAGCAGTAATGCAGATGAAGTCACTAGTGTGGATTTGACTAAAATATTATAATAAAATAACAAATTTCATTCTTATTAAAGTTAGAATCTTCTGTATGCTCTTCTAAATTATGAAGCGCACCCAGCTCCGACTTACTTGTCTTCCACATGTTCTGGTCACCCCCAACTCTACACTATTTCTTTCGTCCTCTTCTCTAGCCATAATCCCCACCCTTCCACCTACCATAATTTTGCTCTTGTTTTAAGCCTCAGTGAAAGTGCTCTGAATGAAATTTCTCCCTTTATAAACTCGCTAATTTCTCATTTTTTTAAGTAACAAACTATCCACAAAATATACTACTCGAATTATCATTTGGTTGTAAATTATTTTGAAACAGTGTGCAACTCTTTGAAATTTATGATTCTCTTTTCTCCCATAAGAGTATAAATTCTTAAAACAGTATGCCTCCCTACAGTGTAACTGTCCTCTCGGGCATCCTGATATTTAATAAATACTGTTCCAAAGTCTTTCCTGGGATGTCATGTCTTATAATTAGTCTGTATGCTCAATAGCTAACATTTGACCAAGTACATACAAATTAGTCAATAAATACTCGTTGACTTGTTATGTGAAACTAACAAATATTTAATCATATATATAATTTCATTTCATATATATTCCACATCTTAAAATAGAAAAGGCTGCACCTTGCTAGAATTTCTGTCTACTATAATATATGACCTAGGATGTGAACTCCTAAGACGATACCATAAATAATTTTAAGAAATACATGAAATTTATATGATGCCCAGGCTTTTTTCCTAAAATAGAAAATAAAATGGAATGTTGCTCAAGGTATAAATCTAAGGCTTTCTTTCCCATAAAAAGAAGACTAGTGTACTTTTAAGTTATTGTTATTTTAAAATAGTATAAATTTATATTCTTATTTTAAAATAGTATACATTTATATTCTTATTTTAAAATAGTATGTTTATATTCTAAAGCTATTTCTTTCTAGGCTGCAAAGTTTGTTCAAATCCTGGACTTGAGATAGGCAAGAACTATAATGTTAAAATACTATACTACAAATTATTGTATTCACACATATTGAGAGCTCATTGATGTCATTTTTATTTAGATCTAAAATTTATTTTAATTAATTTCAACTGTTTTAGGTGACTATCTTTAAACACAATAAATAGTTGAGAATTTCCCTCTTGTACTAGGTATTCCTTTCTCTGATTCTGTATCTAAACAGGGGAATTGTGATTTTTATCAAACTTGGGTATGATCATGGCAAATAAATCTTGCATTGTTATCTTCTTCCTTTCCCTTGACTTTTCCTTTCTTTCTTCATTACAGGAATTTTTTCTTAGTTTTCCTAGGATAGTTCTCCAACTTGACTTCCTTTGACCATATAGCTTTCATAAGATAATACCAATTCTCAGAGAGCAAAGCTTGACAAAGAAGACTGATGACTGTTATTTTATTAAGAAACGCAATCCAGAAAGAAGACATGAGGAATAAGAGAGAAAATAAGCAGTAGGAGATCTAATGCTCTCTTCATATAAAATTTTTCTTTTGCCCAGCATGATTTTTTAATTTAATTTTGATTTAAAAAATGTTCTCTTTCTTAAGTACTGAAATCATGATACCTAATTACATTTTTTATTCAAATCAAGAACTACACTCACTTTAATCCAGTTATAGCCCCGGTCAAGATGTATTATCAAACCAGTTACCAAGTGCAATTGATGGTCTGATCCCAAAACTACCTATTGCCTAAGATGCATAGTCCTGGAATCAGCCATTGGGTAGTAAGGGAAGCATGTATGACTAATCTTCTAATTCCATTGTTTTACATTTTATTTTATGGGTTACTGAGTTCTCTGCATTTCAATGGTGTATATCAAATCATCTTACAGTCCAAAGCAGTTCCAAGTGACCATCTTCATAGAGAAAGCTGGAGGAACCAACAGCTGGTTGAGCAGTCCAAGACTGGAGTCTCAAAATAGGACTAACTGGTAATACAGTCCCAGTCCAAGATGGAAAGACCAGGAAACCCTCTGAAGAAACTATGGTGAAAGTCCAGTTGGAAGAGAAGAAGGAGCAGACATGCTTTTCTCAGGAAGAAGCACAAATGCATTCAGTCATCTTTCTCCTTTTTATCCAGGCCTGCTCCTATCAGAACCGTGCTCTCCACATTCAGGGCAGAACTTCCCCTTCAATCTGCCATTACATAAACCAATCATCTCATCAACACACCCAAAGTCATATAATCTGAGGTGTTTCGAGGTCAAGTTGGCAATCCAAATTAACCATCACAAGAGGTGAGGGACACATATATGAGCAGAAGATGAGGCACCATCGAGTTTTGCCTGCATGAAGATGGTTAGAGATCATATGAGCTGGGATGTTACAAGTGAGTCTAAGGAGATGTGAAATGGTGACTAAGAGATATCAAATCCATCCATCATAATAAAACGAAAAAGGTCCTTGCTTCTTCTCTGAGGCAGACTAAATCAATCATATAAGAAAATATCCTTCGTCAGCTGCACCACTTAAAAAGCTGAATGCAAGTGAGCTCAGGAAATCAGCTGTAGTCGCCATACCTAGTACTGAGGCTATAATCATCTTTACCATCTCCTTCTCTACTACACATTCTAGATTTCACTGATCCTTAGCAACACTTTGGCTGGACTCAGTGACTGCCAAAGGAGTTGATCTAAATCCTTATTTCAGAATTGTCTAACTGTTCAGTTGCTTTGGTGTTTTGGGGCCATGGTTACTGCATTCTCTGAGTTGTTCTCATAATTAGACCTGTAAGTACCAAGTGATATATTATGGAATCACTTGATTCTTAGCCTGGCTCCTCTCTGCACCACAAGTGACAGAAAATATTTAACCCTTGACTCTCTGTGATTGATGGATCTCCCTCAGCTCAGTATTTTCTACTAGTAAAATTGCTTTCCTTTTAAAGGGTGAATGATATTTCATTGTATGGATATACCACATTTGAATCTTTCATTAAAAAATCGATGAACAATTTTGTTGCTTCCACATTGCAGATTTTTGTGAATGAACATTATCAATAGATACTGAAAAAGGATTTGATAAAATCTAACATCCATTCATGCTTTTTAAAAGCACTGCAGAGAATCGGAAGAGAAGGAACATACCTCAACATCACACACCTCAACAGCAATACACAATAGGCTCGCAGCCAACATCATATTAAATGGGAGAAAAACTGCAAGGGTAACCACTAAAAACAGGAACAAGACAAGGATGTCAATTATCCTCACTTCTGTTCAATATAGTACTTGGGAATCTAGCCAGAGCAATAAGGCAAGAGAAGGAAATAAAAAGTTTAAAAATAGGAAAAGAAGAACTAAAACTATTCCTTTTTGCAGATGACATGATACTATACTTAGAAGACCCAACAAAGTCAACCAAAAAACTCATAGAACTGATCAACAAATTCAACAAAGTGTCTGGATACAAAATCAATCTTAAAAAATCAGAAGCTTTCCTGTATACCAAACAAAAATCTGCTGAAAAAGAAATCCAGAAAACAATTCCACTCACAAAGCACCCTCAAAAATAAAATACTTAGGGATAAACCTAACCAAGAAGGTAAAAGTCCTCTATAAGGAAAACTACAAAAAGTTGAAAAAAGAAAAAGAAATTGAAGACCTCAGAAGATGGAAAGATCTTCCATGCTCTTGGATAGGTAGAATAAATATCATCAAAATGGCCATTCTACCAAAAGTGATCTACAGATTCAATGTGATACCCATTAAATTAACAAGGTCACTCCTCACAGGTATAGAAAAATCAGTCCTTAAATTCATCTGGAAAAAACAAAAAGCCCAGAATAGCCAAAGTAGTTCTTAGCAACAAGAACCATGCAGGAGGCATCACAATACCTGACTATACTATAAAGCCACAGTAATAAAAAACAGCATGGTATTGGCACAAAAGCAGACACATACACCAATGGAGCAGAATAGAAGACTCAGAAACAAACCCACACACTTACAGTCAATTGATTTTTGACAAAGAACCAGAAATATACACTGGAAAAAAGATAGCTTCAACAAATGGTGTTGGCAAAACTGGCTAACCATGTGAAAGAAAATGGAAATAAACCCCACTTTGTCACTCTGCACAAGAGTCAACTCCAGGTGGATCAGAGACCTGGAAGTCAGGCCAGAGACCTTGCAGGTACTTGAAGAGGTCATACGACCAACCAACACTTCAACACATAGGCACAGGTAAAAACTTTCTCAACAAGACCTCAAAAGCACAAGCAACTCAAAGGAAGATCAATACATAGGATTGCATTAAACTAAAGAGCTTCTGTGCAGCAAAGGAACCTCAACAGAAAACCCACAGAGTGGGAGAACATGTTTGCCAGCTACTCTTCTGATAGAGGACTAATATCTAGGATATACAGAGAACTCAAGAAACTCACAGCTAAGAAAACAAATAACCCAATCAAAAAATGAACAAAGGATCTAAATAGACATTTCACAAAAGAAGAAATACAAATGGCCAATAAATGTATTAGGAAATGTTCAACATCATTAGCAATCAGAGAGATGCAAATCAAAACTACCCTGAGATTTCGCCTAACCCCAATTAGAATGGCAATCATCAAAAACACAACCACAACAAATGCTAGTGAGGGTGTGGAGAAGTGGGAACCCTAATACATTGTTGATGGGATTGCAGATTAGTGCAAACACTTTGGAAAACAATATGGAGGATCCTCAGATGAATGGGAATGAACCTATCATATGACCCAGCAATACCACTTCTGGGTATCTACCCAAAAGAATAGAAACAAAACTATCAGACTGACGCATGTGTTTCTATGTTTATAGCTGCACAATTCACAATTGCCAAACTATGAACCAGCCAAGATGTCCATCAACAGATGAATGGATTACAAAACTATGGGATATGTACACAATGGAATTTTACTTAGCTATAAAGAAGAACGAAATCATGTCATTTGCAGGGAAATGGATGGAACTGGGTAACATTATGTTAAATGAGATTAGTCAGTCACAAAAGTTAAAAATCATATGATCTCTCTAATATGCAGAAACTAGGAAGAAAGTGTATCATAAGAGGGACTCTAGATGAAGAAGGAGAAACCTTAGATGAGCAAAGAAGTTGACTTAACTGAGGGGAATGGATGGGGTTGGAGGGGGGACACTCTAATGCACATGATGTACTTTCACAATCATATCAATGTCAATCACTAAAGTGAATTTGAGAAGGAGGGCAGGGGAAGGAGTGGGGCAGGTATTGGGGAAGGGTTAAATGAGAAATGTGTGCATGTATGCCTTTACCAGCTTGTACCCAACAAAGATGTACAATGACAGTGCACTAATAATTAAAAACAAAGAATGAACATTATCTATGAACACTATCTCAAGGACACTGCTTTCAGTTCTTTGGAAAACCTATCCAGAAATATAATTGCTGTTCCATAAAATAATTCTATTTTTCATGTATTGAGAAAGAATAATGATGTTTTTCACATTCTCATTGCTATCATCCAAATTAACAGACCACACAACCTAGAGGAATGAAGACTTATTTGCTCACGATTTTTGGAGATTCAGGGTCCAGTCCACATGAGGCCGGGTTCCGTAGATCTCAGGGCACTGCAGCAGGAAGCAGAGAGAGAAGAAGACAATGGCTGTGCTCACACATCCTGGGGGCTAGAAGCAAGAGAACAAACAAAGGGATTCCAAGACAAAGCACAATCCCTAAAACCACACCCCCAGGGACCCATGCTCTGTAACCATACTCCACCTGCCTAGTTCCACCAAGAAATCCATCACAATGGCTTTATGTACTGATGAGATTACCCCCCTCGTGGCTTAATTAGATCAACTCTGAACTTTAATACATGAGTGCTCCAGGGGACAGTCTAACTATCAGAACCTTTTTATCCTAGAGCTCTAATTTTTCCATATCCTTCTGCATCTACTTTTTATTTATTTCATATTATTTTTGGTACTGGGGATTGAAATCATGGGCATTCTACCTCTGAACTATAACCCTAACACTTTTTATTTTGAAACATGATCTCACTAAGTTGCTGAGGGTCTTTCCAAATTGCCCAGGCTAGCCTTGAACCTGTGATCCTCCTGTCTAAACCTCCCAAGTACTGAGATTACAGGCATGTTCCATCCTACCTGGCTTGTACATCTATATTTAACATGTCCTTACAGGAAGTCAAAATAGCAACTTTGCATTTGGGAGGTAATTTCCTGAAATAAGATGATAAATGTAAGAAATGGCTTAAATTGGGAATTTTGGAATAAAACAATAATTTGGTCATTGTGAGCATCAACCAAGACAATTGATGTATAGTACAGCAGAGTTATGAGTAAGTTCTACCCTTTTTGGTTGGAAGCATTAAGTATGTATGAACCTGGTGATCTTCTAAGGCTCTACTGGGAAGAGGGAACTGGGAAAGTATCATGGATAGAAGTCCATGTGGGTGGTGAATAATTGGCAAGGTTCCTGTGGACTCTGGAAGAGGAAGTCAAGCAACATGGACATAGGGTGCAAAAAGAGAGCCGGGGGAAGGAACCTGGTTTACTGAGAAACAGTAGGACCTGAGAAAAATTCATTAGAAAGTAAGGAAGATAAAGAATTCACTCCATTTTACAAAAATGTTTATAATTTTGTATTTTATATTAATATTACTGGGAAACCATTATTTTCCTTTGATTAGGTGAGTTTTCTTAAATCACATCCAAAGATAGTCTGAATAAAGAATGATTCTAGGTTGGGTTACTTTAATTCCCGCCATTAACCAAGCCTTGTTCTTTGAAAGCAGATATTATGAAAACTAAATTATATAAACATATTTAATAAAAAAATCTTCATTTTAATGAGGAACCTCACAAAACATTAAGATGCACCTAGTGTTTTCCTTTTCCTTTTTATGTCTTCCTTTTTGTTAAATATATCATATTCAAAATAAACATATTAATAACATTTTTTCGGTCAGCCATATTCTTTATTTGCCTAGAGGTCTGAATGAATGAGTGCGTGAAAATGGACTAAGATATATGACTGACAGTTAACCAAGGTTGGATTTGAAATTATGAATGCAGAAATGGGAATGGTGGGGAAGTGATGGGAATTTAAGGTAGAAGGTCTTTTTGACAAATAAAATCAAACTATTACAAAACAAATAACACCTCTGTGTTCACTCTTACTCCAGGCTTGTAGCTAATAAGCATTATTGCTATAGCAATTGACTTTCTTGTATCCTAAAATAACAAAGTATTTTTAAGAAATGTTTTCAAGTAACCTGGAAAAATAAGGTGATTTATTTTCTGTTAGGTCTTGTTCCCAATTAATGTTAAAAAAGGGCTGTACAAGTGCCTTACAGAATGCTTAATTACCTATTGAGATGGTCCAAGAACAACTAAAGACTTATAAGACGGAAATAAATTAATGGATTTATTCAAAGAAATGCATTCACTCCATTTAACTACAAGTAATTTATAATTATCCCATGTCATAACCTTTTTGCTTTTAAATCTATAATGCTGAATCATTTTTGAAAATGAAATAAAATGAATAATAAGACCATAATGATGAACCAAACAGTCGGTTAAGTGTGTGGGTTTATCTTCAGAATGCTCCTAATATGATTATTCCTCTTTGTAGTCTCCTTGATTTGTTTCTCCTTAAAATATAGACAAATCTCTTGAAATAACTCATAAAATGCCAAGGAAGGGGATGTAGTAAAAATATTAGGGGAAAATGGAATGCTATGATTGTCCTTCACAAGTCTGAAATCATCAGAGACTAAAATTCCCTGAAGAAGTAGATTTAGTTAAATCTCCTAGCCAAGAACTGCCTTTCCAGTCAAGGAAAACTTCACCCAAGAGCTCTTATTACTTGGAAGAACTGCAAGAAATAGGGAGCCATCACTTCCAGTCCAAATTATGTCCTTACAACTAGAAAATCCCTCTAATGAATGACTTCTGTGTTTGCAGAGAGAACTGTGTGAATGATTTAGATTTGTGACCCAGAAGATCCCCTGTCATATTGATGTGACTTAAGGGTTTATGCATCAAATTAATCTGTGACAGAAGCTGTACATTAGCATGATTTTTAGTGTCTGTCATAATATCACACATTATCTTTTTTCATGCTATCTTTGATCTTTCTTGAGGCTGTGTCACAGGAAATAACCTATCTGAAGTGTAATGCAGTGTCACAGAGAGGATGCACCCCTATTAGGACCTCTTAACCTAGACCATGTGAATTGAATTGTGAATATGGATTTCATATTTGTTCCAAGTATTTGCTTATTTCTCAACCTGAGCATGCAGTAACAAGTCTAAGGGCAGGGAACTGTGTTGTCCATTGGCATCTGACCTGCCAGCAAGAAAACGGCCTTGCATTTCACACTACCTCAATCCTGTTGACCCCAAAGAATTGCTCCAAGACTTGAAAAGTTCTCACCAGGTTGGTTCCATAATTTGGCTCTTGTGAATTGTGCTACTATAAGCAGCCAGTCTCAGAAAGTCAAGGGCCGCATGCTTTTTCTCATATGTGGAAGCTAGAAAGAAAATAGGAAAGAAAAGACTTCATGAAAACGAGGCATGAGACCAGTAGAACAGTAGAAGGGAATCCAGGGTTAGAGTAGGGGAGAGGGAAAAGGAGGCTTGAAGAAGGAAATAGAACAACTAATATTGTGTTCATATGTGAAGGTCTCACTACCAACCTTTCTAGTATGTACTGAGAGGGAGGAGGGGTTGTGGGATTGGGTTAGGAGGGAACCATACCAAGAGATGTTGGGTGGATATAATAATATATCACTTTGAATCTCAGTAAGATGTATAATTATGTTACACCAATAAAACCCTGAAAAAAATCCCAACCACCAAAAAACAAAAAACAGTGTTCACTGTTTCTTGCTGCATCAGAGCCACTCCGCCTCCATCAGTGACTTGAAACGTTCTGAACCAGGGAGCTGAGTCTCATTCCAGGGCACATGAGAGCCTATCGGCCATTCTTAGAGTAATTTGTTGACCTTTTTATCCCAAATAGAATAATCTATATTAAATTACTGTAAGCAATGAAACAAGTTTATTTCTTTATCACAAATAGGAGTTTACGTATCTATTACACTTTTTCTGTATCAGACGAGGGAGATTTTCCTTTAAGCAAGTCTCATATTTCTGGGTTATTACTTTAAATTTCACTTGACATTAATTTAATTAATTAAATTAGTTGGATTAAGGGAAGTTAAAAATGTTACTGGTATAAATACCTGTAGCTTTTCTCTTTTGTGGTTTTTGAAACTGTCTTTAATGAGTATGAAAGTTTGGCAAGGGCATGTAATCAACTCCTTAATATTTTGTCATCCTTTTGTAACTTTGATTTTTCAACCTTCAATTCCTTTATCTGGGTTCATCTTTATTATCACCAAGCTCAGTAGTCTGTGCTGGTCTGGGAGATACAGATAGGAGCAAGGCAGATCCACCACCTGTCCACAGGGACATATGAGCTTGGTTCTGATCTTGCCAAGGCAAATGGGGCAAGATCCAGTGAAAAAAAATGTACACAAAACAAATGATTACAACCTGGGGTAAGCATTTTGATGGAGATCTGATATACATTGTAAAGGAAGAGTCCCTTCTTCTCAGGATCAGCTAAGCTGTTCTTCAGGAGGGTCCATGTAAACTGTCTCTCAGAGTTGAGCAGGACTTAGAGACCCTGTTGTCATCATTGAGTAATGAAAATCCCAAACTCATATCTCCTCATTTTTTCTCAATCCAACAATTACTAATGAACAGCCCAAGGTGGGAAAGACATTTCGTAGGATGCTGTGAATGGTACCATGTGGGGTCAAAGACCTTTGTCTCCAATCTCAGAAGGTGAGGGAAAGAATACAAAAACAAGGGCAAAACTGTAAAATGTGATGGGCTAAAATGTGGGAAGAGAATGCAGAAGACTGGGACTTTACTTCTTGTGTGGGCAATCAGGGAACAATTCCTGGATGCAGTGGTGTTGTAGGTGGCTAGAAATATGTGTAGAAAGCTTTCCATCCCTGAGTAGGTCCTACTGAGCAGGAGGATCATTTTATTTGAGCTCTGTATGACTTGTTTCTAGACTTTACCAGATCAGAGTTTATGTTAAGATATTCTAGGATATAAGTGATCTAATAATATAACATTCGAGGAAAAGTTTAGGAAAGAACTGCTTCTTCCTTCCCTTGTCTCTGCCCCTACACCTGACTCAAGTAATGGTACAAATTACATCATGATCAAGACATTTTTTTTTCCATAAAGACTCACAACCCTTGTCAAAAGGAACTGCTTCTGGATTTTGGTTAGGATTTTCAAAAATGTCTTCTGGAAAATAGAAATCATGAATATATTTGTGATAAAAAAGATTTTGTAATAATTAAATTTGGGGAATACTACAATCTGCTTTTCTTGAAAATGAATCATCCATATGTATATAGAGGAGTTTAGAAGTCCTGTGATTGAAAACCAAATTAGCTGGCTATTGAATCTACCCTGTCCCATTTTTTTTTTATAGAACATGTATTAACGTTGGAAATGCTCCAAGATACATCAATCATTTTTACACGGCAAGATGAGCTCCCTTTCCAATAGTGCACATGAGCCAGAAGAGTGCTGGAAGGCACTGAGCTCTGAGCAGAAGGAGATGGGGCGGGGGGGGAGGCAGGGAGGAAGAAGGAAAGATAGAAAAGGGGATGAATATAAGGTGGGAGTTGTGGGTGAGTGAAGAATATTCCACTTATCCAGATATCACTAGCTGACCAAGAGAAGACCATTCCGGTCCTGAAACGCCGCCTGGGATTTGCTGTCATTTATGGCCATGTGTAGTCCCTGAAAGAGTGAGGGCTTCAGAGGATGTCAGAACTAGACTTTCTGATGGCTGAAGACACTTTCTCCTAGAGGTCCAGAGAACACTTTCCTATTCACAGCACCATTCGAATTGGACACCTAGCAGTCACAAACACAGTGAAATCTCTTCAGCACCTACATCCTTTATCTGTACCATCCTTACCAAAACCCACATTCTAACAGGATTGTAATATGCCAACAAGGTATTGGATTTCTGAACAACGGTTCATATAACTAAAATATTTAGTCAACCTAAGTATGCATATGAAGCCAAAAATAATTTTAGTGCTTTACAATTTCCATGAAAGTTGTTACTAAAAATCAGTATGATAATTTTTATTATTATCCAAATAATTTTAACCCTTTACAATTTCCATGAAAGGGAGTTACCAAACATCATTATTCTTTTGTTAATTAAGTGGTTCAAAGAAAAATTTTACCTTTCTTAGCCCCCTTAAAAGACTTAGAAATGACCATGCATTTTTATCAAAGATTACAGAGTAATATATGTATATTAGAAATATATAAAACATTTAAAATATAAAAATCCCTCTGGTGATAAATAATATTTAATGTGTGTCATTTTAGGAATATTTCTCTGAAATATATATCTGAGCAAACAACATTTATAGCTTTATAACATATTATAAAATTGTTATTGGGTCTTTTATTAAAAATATAATAATAGTACTTTCTCTAGTCATTATATTCTACACAGTGTGCCTAAATATGAGTATACTATAATTCTTTAATGATATAATTGTCCTCTGCCTTATTGTAGCATTATAATATCATTAAGAAATACAAAAGTCAATATTCTTACATGTGAATCACTTCACTTTTCTTTGATATTTTTTTATTCAAGATAAATTCCTCAAAGCAAATTGCTGGGTCACAGCATATGAACATTTGGGGGGGTGGTACTGGGGATTGAACTCAGGTGCATTCTACCTCCAAGCCACAGCCCCAGCCCTATGTTTTTTATTCTTTATTTTGAACCAGGGTCTCACTAAGTTGTGGAGTGCCTCACTAGGTAGCTGAGGCTGGCTGCATACCCGGATCCTCCAGTCTCAGCCTCCCAAATGCTGGGATTACAAGTGTGCACCACCACGCCTGGCTCATATGAACATTTTTGAAACTCTAATATAACAAGTTTTCAAATTGCCCTTAAGATATCATGTGTTCCATACAGGGCTCAAGTAACTTTGTGGAAGATGCAGTAGCTCCCCATCTTTATTAATTTATAAGGATTTTGAAATCCTGAAAGAATTCTTTAAAAGTTTTGTTTTACTAATATTTACCCCAAATGATACTAAGTAACCAGGAAAAGCTTTATTGCTCCTGAGTGGGATTGAATTCATGGCTAATGATTTTACATAGAGCTACTTCTTTAAGAAAAATTTAAACTATTCAGGCATCTTTTTTAATTTAATAGTACTTAATATAGAGGCTTTGAAGGAGGTATAATAAAACCATCACATTCTTTCTTGTCAAATTAAGTGGTTATAAAACAGCTGTGAGAACCAGCTTAATGAAATTGAATGTAAAAATTTTACTTAACTGTCAATAGACTCTTATCTTCTTTTGTCATTAGTTGTTAACTACACAATAAAATAATTATGTTAACATTGAGACCATCTCCTTTAGAAATCTTAGTTTTATTCAGTTAATGAGGGTGTCTCACATGTTGACCAATTTCCTAAATACTATTACAAATAACTTTTTATACACATGAAATACAATGAGAAAGTCACTTTATTGTGAAATGAATGTGAGATCTCAAGCTATATATCATTTGATTTGGGCATTGGCATTTTTTATGCTTCTCTAAAGTCTCAGACTTTGCGCAAATAGAGTAAGCAGTTAAGATCCATACAAAGTGAAGAATGTAATTTTTATGTGAGACAGAAAAAGGATAGCTATGTATTGAAATGGAAAGTGTGCCAAAGTAAAAAAAAAAAAATTAGATTCTTCAAGTATTAACATCCTAATCACATTGTTTCATTCCATAAGCTTAATATATAGCAATTAAATTAGAAAAGAGAGAGATATTTGTTATAGATTGCTATTATTAGTTATGAAATTTTCAAGGGTATCCATATGGAAGAAGGGCTTTCTTTCGACACATGGGAGCTAAAAGTGTGTGAAAACACGAGGCAGTTGACGATCTATAATATCTCTCAGAAGAACCAATGAGACAAGTCTGTAGGTAGGACTACTGATCTGAGTGTATCTTAAGGAATCATTGTGATATTTTTCCTGAGTGGAAATATAAAGCTTTAATACAGAATTTAAAAAGGAAAATTAAATTTGTTTTTCAAAATAAATCCCCCAGGCTTACAGGTATACACAGATAACGCTATATTTAGATGTTTTATTTACACAGAGTCTCCATTTTAGCCGTAGATGTGGATGTCCTGCAGTGTTGACTGATGATGGGCCAGGGATATTCTGTCGTTTTTAGCAGTGACTTATCGATGCTGCACAGAGAACTCCTCCTTCTTGCTGAGCTCAAGGAGGGTCTATACAGTTTTGAGTTATGGGTCTCCCTCCCTGCAGCAAAGACATCTTGGAATTCTTCGGTTACTGTTTAGAACCTGTGAACTTTGAAATACTTCAAGGCAAAAATAATTACTGTAGGGATATCTATAAATGAAAATAATAGGGGAAATGACTTTAATAACCAAATAGGGAAATTGGGTAAATATATGATGGTCCATTTTCCCAATGGAATCAATGCAGTTTTTTAAATGGAAATTTGGGAAGAATTTATGATATCTTAGGAATTTGCAATAAAAGGAGTGAGTTGTCAACTGTATAAAAACCAAATGATTTGAAAAACTACGTATGTCAAGAGTGACTGAAAGAAAATACAGCAGAGGTTTAATGATACTGGCTTTGCTGTGCATGAACCTCATGGTTCTATAATAAACATAATTATTGGCATAGTTATTAATAAACCCTTTTTATGTAATACAAAGTCCTCTTATTTAAAAGAGTGCTGTGTATGGCACTAGCAGGTGTGTTGCAGAGGTAATTCCATGCCTCTTATAGAGTGCTATGTCTGGCCCACTCATTCCCTGTTTCTCCCTGAAATCCTTTCTGCCTTTTCCTCTCTTCATTCAGCCCTCTTATCTATGCTTCTTTCTGCAAGTTTTACGATTGTATCTGTATTTATTTGCACAGGTAACAGACCTATCCTTATTTGGAAAGAAGAATAAAATATTTTTTTTTCCTTTCTCTTCCTTTAATATATTTTAGCAATTCCGTGTGCTAGAATCAAGTGCTTCCTATGGTGACAAACAGGGTGACATTTACATTTATACTCCATTGCCACAAATCTCTCTTCACCCTCTGTGTAGTTCACAGATGCCCTTGTAAGTCTCATAAATCAGCCTGTCACCCAGAATCACTCTGTGTCCCCTACATGGCATCTCTCCTTTACTCTGGCTCCCACGTGTAAACGGTGCTTTGGGGGTCAGTGTCAGGAGTAGCCACCAGGAAAATGCCAGTGTCTGATCCAGGGCTCTGATATTCTCAGAGGTGCTGCTCTTCCAATGTTGGAGCAGTGGAAGCTGGGGAACTGGAAGAGGCCAGTGTGCTCGACCATAGAGAGCAAGCCCGGTACAGCACAAGCAGAGAGGTAGGTAGGGCGAAGTCTGCAAAACCTTCCAGGCCAAGTCACTTAAGGATGTTAGGCTTTCTCCAAGCATCATCAAGTAGCTCTTGAAAGACTTGAAGCAGAAAGACAGATGTGATCTGATGTGAAAGGTAAAGGATGATTCTGGGTGGTCCACACTGAGACAGCTGTAGGAGACGCATCATGGCGAGAACTCGGAGCCACGGGGAAAGCTATGTTAAATGCAACATACAGTTTACAAACAGTCAGGGAGATGCCACATTTTAAGAGACTGTTAGGACACTTACCATGCAACTCCAGTTTCTCTGGTAGCATAATTTTGATTCCAGCCAACCCATGCTTTTCGGTTCTTAAAAAGACCAAACTTAGCAGGTGTTTGAGCCCGGAAGCAAGAAAACCGATTAAAACTACCAGCATCATTTTGGCTAATGAATACATTTCCTTCAAGTGTCTCTGCACTTCAACATTCATCCTGAATGAAAAATGTGTCCAGCACACAGATTGTTCCCCTGTGCAGCTCTCTGTGTCACACTTGGCAGTCTCAGCACTCCATCCAATCTAATTCGGAGTCATTAACATTTGTACTTAGCCACATGGATTCAAATGCTGAGTGTTGTGAGCATTTGCGGGCAGATGTTATCAAAGATGTTCTCTTTTCACAGTTTCCTCAGTTAATTTGCATAGAACAACCATTGCCACTGAATTCGAGGTACATCAACACAGAAGCAATTTTTTCCCCTGCTGTTAAGTTCTGAGCATGGGTTTGTACTGAGGAAGCGTTTTATTCGACTTCATCAGAATAGCTATTGTTCTAATAATGACTTTTGGTCGTTGTTTTTATTTTATGTAATCAGTTGACAAACAGGTATTAATATGACAAAAGATTTTTTTATTTGCATTTGGATGTAGATTTTAAGGGAAAGATTCTATGCTCACTTTTTCATTGCATTCTGCCTTCTTTTTAACCAGTGCTGGCTGATATAAGGTGCACATTTTATTTACTCCTTAATGCAATTTCAAGGTCAGGGTAGCTGTTGAATTAGGACAACATCATTAGCTCAACTATTGATTTGTCAGAGTCTCCTTATTTACCTTCCGTACTGAACACTAAGAGGACTCAGAAGAAAAATTCCCAAAGTCCAACCCAAGCCAGAGGTGTCCTTCATGTGTGAATCTTATTACTTTGCTCTTGTTCTGTGAGTACTAAAAATCAAAGAATCCCTGTCCATCATTCAGTAGGGCTGGAAAGCTAGTCAGACAAAACTTGCAGCTGACAGGGCAGCTATTTTGCCAGTATATATGGGAGGAATTAATTTAGCACTTCTATTGACAGGTGTGTCACTTTCACTGAGTCTTAGAAAAAAAAAATTCCTCCTCTTGTTTGGCCATCATCTCCAACTCTGTTCTTCACTCATTCCTTTTCCATTTCCTTTCAATGTCATTGAACTCCTTATGTCTTCAAACTCTTGCTACCAGTTAATTTCCCTGCAATCTATAGACATGTCTGTGTTTGAAATTTTGTTATTAAAAAAACAAAAACCCATTCTTGCACTTCAGTAACTCTCTAATACATTTTTTCCCCTTCTTTCTTTCTCTATTTTTTTTTTTTTTTCATCAAAAGAGAGCTAAGAACCACCGGGCGTGGTGGCGCATGCTTGTAATCCCAGCATTCGGGAGGCTGAGACCGGAGGATCCGGGTTCGCGGCCAGCCTCAGCTACCTAGTGAGGCACTCCGCAACTTAGTGAGACTCGGTTTCAAAATAAAGAATAAAAAATAGGGCTGGGGGTATAGCTCGGAGGTAGAATGCCCCTGAGTTCAATCCCCAGTACCGCA
>PVLC010019816.1:0-13783 GCA_004027655.1 Graphiurus murinus
TTTTTTTTTTTTTTTTTTTTTTTTTTTTTTTTTTTTTTTTTTTTTTTTTTTTTTTTTTTTTTTTTTTTTTTTTTTTTTTTTTTTTTGTGGTACTAGGGATTGAACTCAGGGGCGTTCTACCTCCGAGCTACACCCCCAGCCCTATTTTTTATTCTTTATTTTGAAACAGGGTCTCACTAAGTTGTGGAGTGCCTCACTAGGTAGCTGAGGCTGGCCACGAACCCGGATCCTCCGGTCTCAGCCTCCCGAATGCTGGGATTACAAGCGTGCGCCACCACGCCCGACTGCTTGTGCTTTTGAAGTCTTGTTGAGAAAGTTTTTACCTGTGCCTATGTGTTGAAGTGTTGGTCCTATGCCCTCTTCAAATAGCTGCAAGGTCTCTGGCCTGACTTCCAGGTCTCTGATCCACCTAGAATTGACTCTTGTGCAGGGTGAGAAAGTGGGGTTTATTTCCAGTTTCCTGCATGTGGTTAACCAATTTTGCCAACACCATTTGTTAAAGAGGCTATCTTTTCTCCAGTGCATGTTTTTGGCTCCTTTGTCAAAAATCAGTTGACTGTAAGCACATGGGTCTGTTTCTGAATCTTCTATTCTGCTCCATTGGTCTGTGTGTCTGTTTTTGTGCCAATACCATGCTGTTTTTATTACTGTGGCTTTGTAGTAAAGTTTGAAGTCAGGTATTGTGATACTTCCTGCATGGTTCTTATTACTAAGAACTACTTTGGCTATCCTGGGCTTTTTGTTGTTCCAAATGAATTTAAGGGCTGATTTTTCTATGTCTGTGAGGAGTGACCTTGGTAATTTCATGGGTATTGCATTGAATTTGTAGATTACTTTTGGGAGGGCTGTCCAGTTTCTTCATCTCAAAGAATTACTCAGGATTCCCTTCTGCCTCTACTGTGCCATCTATCCTAAGACTATCTGCTGCCCTCTAGCTGTCTAAAGCTTCCCCCGTCCCAAACAGCACCTACTGGTGGTAGGAAGGATTCATGCTGGCAAGTAGGCTTCCCTTCTCTATCTGGACCCATATATCTTAGCAAGAACTGAATGGTGGGGAGGACAGGAAGGGGTTGGTCAGTCCTAGACCAAAGAATTCATACATTTTTAAATTCCTCATTCATCCTTTTGTCTAGCTTATGAGTATAATTTTAACAATTCTACATTGAAGAGAAATATTTTTAAAACAGCCTTTAGTAGCTGGGCGTGGTGGTGCACACTTGTCATCCCAGCATTTGGGAGGCTGAGACCGGAGGATCTGAGTTCTCGGCCAGCCTCAGCTACCTAGTGAGGTACTCTGCAATTTAGTGAGACCCTGTTTCAAAATAAACAATAAAAAATAGGGCTGGGGGTGTAGCTCAGAGGTAGAATGCCACTGAGTTCAATCCCCAGTACCACAAAAAATAAAACAGCCTTTAGTAAGACACATCAAATCTTATCAGTTTCTTTTCCCATGATTTACATGGATATAAATAGATTTCTACTGCGCTATCTCCCATGTGACTGGAATATAAATCAAAGCAAACTATTTCATCCTATTAAATGATGTTGGTAAAATACTATACTTTCCCCTTCCCTTGGGATTCCTGAAAACATACTTATGGTATCAACTATTTCTAATCTTTTTACTTGTATGCTCCTGTGTCCCTTTAATGGATATTACTAAAAGGCTTAATTTATAGGCTTAAATGCTTTTTTGATACATTGATGAAATATGTCATTCACTCTTAAACACAACCTACTTTTAAACCATAAAAGATATTAAGCATTGCATATATTTCTATTACATGTCAAGCAAAACAGAATTCAGTTGCCATACATCTGAGACTCATCTCTGCCATTTACCAGCATCTGATCTTGGTCAAAATACATTCTTGAAACTTCCTTATCTATTAAATGAGAATGATACTTAAGAATTGGGGGGAGGAGGCTGATATAACAATTAATGTGAGAGTGTCATCATATAATTAGCTCCCAGGAAGTATTAATTTTTTTTTTTTTTTTTTTTTTTTTTGCGATACTGGGGATGGAACCTGGGGGCATTATACCTCCAAGCTACAGCCCTAGCCCTATTTTTTATTCTTTATTTTTGAAACAGGGTCTCACTAAGTTGCGAAGTGCCTCACTAGGTAGCTGAGGCTGGCGGCAAACCTGGATCCTCCAGTCTCAGCCTCCCAAATGCTGGGATTGCAAACGTGTGCCACCACACCCAGCAGAAATTTCTTCTTATCCTTGCTTCCTTCTAATCTCTAATTGTAGAGATCTATTGAAAATTTCCTATACTTGGCTTTTTTTTTTTTTTTAAATAAGACTAGTAAACTCTTTGGGCTAGCATCTTGTTTAGCTTTCAATTGCTTTGAAAAGGGCAATTCAAAGCAAACATTTGTAATAGTGAAATAAAAGGGCTCGGGTGATAGAGCACTTCTTGTCTACTATGCTGAGGTCCTCGGTTCAGTCCCCAGTACCAGAAACAAAATAGTGAAATATGGCATTTGAGAAATCTAGTCACTTTTCCAACCCAACTTTAGATTACATTTGTAAAGATGATGGCCCAGAGTATGAATCCAAAGTAGAGAGCATAAAAACAGGAAATAAGCTGGGCATGGTGGCGTACGCTTGTAATCCCAGCATTTGGGAGGCTGACACCAGAGGATTCGGGTTCCCGGCCAGCCTCAGCTACCTAGTGAAGCACTCCAAAACTTAGTGAGACCCTGTTTCAAAATAAAGAATAAAAAATAGGGCTGGGGGTGTAGCTTGGAGGTAGAATGCCCCTGAGTTCAATCCCCAGTACCACAAAAAAATAAATAAATAATAAAAAAAATAGGGCTGGGAGTATAGCTCAGAGATAGAATGCCCCTGAGTTCAATCCCCAGTACCACAAAAAAAAAAAAAAGAAAAAAAATATATATAGGGCTGGGGATGTAGCTCAGAGGTAGAATGCTCCTGGGTTCAATCCCCAGTGCAGCAAATAACCGTGTTCACAATAAGTAATAACTTAATATTCAGGGGATAACGTTTCTGATTAACTTAGGAACAGAATTATTAATTTATGGTCCAATTAACTTATGGTAGTAGATTTCAGGGAACTATAAAGTAATTGTTTCTTGGTTGCCTGAATTTTATATTTTTTTCAGTGATCATGTATTGCTTGCATAATTTAAAATGTAAAAGTGGTGAATAATAAAATGTCTAAACCCCAATAAGAAATATATAATGAACAAAACTAAATCTTAGTTAATTGAAGATCCTGTAATACTATTCCATAATTGAACTATCTGTATAATATATATTGATACATAGATATAGAATATAGATACATTGAATATAGATATTGATCTGTATATAGATTTTTATCTATATACTTTCTATCCATGGACTGAGATCCTTGAGGATGGATTATTAATATTCATATCTAAATTACTTTGCAGAAAGCCTGACCCATGATACAACCTCAATAAATGTTAGGTATGAATAAATGAGGATGGTATACAAAACTCCAAAAGTTAATTGAAGGTCATATAAATTTTTTAAATGTTAATTTAAGCATTTGAAAAAAAGAAATGTAAAATATTATCCTCATTAGCTTTTTTCTTTCTTAACTTTAGTAAAGTATATTTTACATATCATAAAATTCACCTGCTACCAACATATAATTAATATTTTTTAGTAACTGTCAAGTAAGTGATATAACCATCACCATAAATCAGTTTTAGAACATTTTCACATACACTCATATAAGGTCCCACATGCCCTTTCATAGTTCCTACCTCCAGCCCCAGGCAACCACTAACCTACATTTCATATAAATGGAATCATACAAAATATGTGGTCTTTGTGTCTGCCTTCTTTCACTTAGCATAATGTTTCTGAGGTTCATCCATGGCATATCGTATGTCAGTAGTTCCATTCTTTATATTGCTGAATAGCATGCCAATTGTCTGGACGTATCTACCCATTAGCTTTAAAAATTTTTTGAAAAGAACACACAGCTACCTAATAAGTGCAATGGATAAACAGGATTCTATTCATTTAGCAAACATTTGTTCAAACTTAAATATGACCTTAGTGAATAAAAAATAAAAGGTGACTAAGACCAGCCTTTGGGGAAATAGATATATATAAGCAGTATATAATTCAAAGAGAATTAAGTGCTGTGCTAAAATACAAATAATATTTGTCCAAAAAAAAGAAAATGTTTCTGGTAATATTTGAGACTATTCAGCTGGGCGTGGTGGCGCACACTTGTAATCCCAGTACTTGGGAGGCTGAGACCAGAGGATCACAGGTTCGAGGCCAGCCTCAGCTACTTAGTGAGGCTCTCCTCAACTTAGTGAGACCCTGTTTCAAAATAAAGAATAAAAAATAGGACTGGGGGTATAGTTCAGAGGTAGAATGCCTCTGGGTTCGATTCCCACAACCATAAAAAAAAAGTTAATGTTAA
The DNA here is from genome assembly GCA_004027655.1 of Graphiurus murinus. Taxonomy (NCBI): domain Eukaryota; kingdom Metazoa; phylum Chordata; class Mammalia; order Rodentia; family Gliridae; genus Graphiurus; species Graphiurus murinus. The sequence continues at coordinate 4,439 of PVLC010019816.1, forward strand.
TTATAAATTATTAATTTTACACACTGCTACCTTACTCATTTATGTTCTGTGGGGGGAGGAGGTTACTGGGGATTAAACCCAAGGGTATTCTACCTCCAAGATACATCTTCAGCCTTATTTTATTTTTTATTTTGGAACAGGGTCTATTACTAAGTTGCTGAGGGTCTTGCTAAATTGCTGAGGCTGGCCTCAAACCCGATTCTTCATGCTGAATACATGAAGTATTCCCAAGTGCTGGAATTACAGGCATGCACCACCTCACCTGGCTTGATTATGTTCTTGTGGTAGAGCACTTGCCCAGCATATACAAGGCCCTGGGTTCAATCCCCAGCATCACTTAAAAAAAAAAAAAAAAAAAAAAAAAGATTAATTTCACCTGTTTCTTTTTACTTTTTTCATATGGCTTCTGTGGTTTACATTATATTACTGTTGGACAGTGCTAATTTAGAGGCGTGGTGGTGCATGCTTGAAATCCCAGTACTTGGGAGACTGAGACAAAAGGATCACAGGTTTGTGGCCAGCCTTACCTACTTAGTGAGGCCCTCCACAACTTAGTGAGACCCTGTTTCAAAATAAAGAATAAAAAATAGGGCTGGAGGTATAGTTCGGAGGTAAATACCCCTGAGTTCAATCCCCAGCACCACCAAAAAAAGATGAAATTCAATTAACAACAGTTATATCCTCCCTTGCGGCCTTCTTATGCAAATATACTTTGATGAATTCTATAATCATTCTCCACTAAAATGGGTTACCTCCTCTCTGATTTTTCTGCTCAACTGTTTCTAAGAGAATACAGTTCCTTCATTTTGCCCTTGCATTTTCGCATTAAGTGAAGCGCAGAAGGCTTCTGGTGTTTTGGAATACTGCCCCCTCTCAATAGCATTCAAGAAGTGAGGTGAATATAGATGGGAGTTAATCCAGAGGCCTAATTTTCTACTTCTTAACCTATACTATAGAATATATTTTAATAGAAATTCCCTAGCTCAAAATAAAAATTTGCTCTAACATTTCTTTTACTTTTCCCTCTCTACCCTAAAATAGCAGCCCCACCACCACCACCATTCATTTTAGTTGAAGCCGAGGTTTTGTCTCTTTTAGTTCTGTCTTGTTGCAATAACCTATTCTGAATAGCTCTTTTCTCAACTCTTATTCTTCAAAAACAGAAACAATTAAAGTACTCCTAAAGCCTTTTTTTATCTTGGCTTTTGTTACATTTTTAGGAAAATTGTATCACAGATGATATTGGAATATCGACTTGGAAGGAGCAGACTTTTCTCTCCCATGGTGCCTTACTAGCAAAGAGCTGCCAAGCGGCGATGGAATTAGCGAAGCATGATGCCGAGGTTCAGGATATGGCATTTCAGTACGGGAAGCACATGGCCATGAGTCATAAGGTATTTGCACACCCTTTCTCTTTTGCCATACTTAAATAGCTAAAACGATACACAAGAAACTTTTTGCCTTTTGCCATCTCAGAAAATGTTTACTGTGTGCTTAAAATCCATCAGTCATAGATGGTGATTGTTATGTAATATAAACAGTATGATTGGTAAGTGCTATATAATTTTGACAGAGAACTGTGGTTTACTTAAGACGTATTTGTGATGTTTGTCTTTTCTTTCCACCTGAAAGGGTTCTTGAGAGAATTCTTACAAATTCTTAAATAACATATAGTACTGCTATTCACAGAATGGGAGAATATTTGTTATTTTTGTTATAGCTCTATTACAGCTTCTTATGTAAAACAAACTATGGAAGGTTAATTGAATTTAGAAATATACTGAATGAAACTGAAGCCTTAATTTTAATAGCTGATTCTTTTGAATGACGTATGAAATATAAAATGTCCCAAAATTAACTGGTAGGTTCTTGCCTCTATATATATGTAATTTTTATTTTATCTATTTATTTATTTTGTTGTACTGGAGATTGAACCCAGGGGCATTCTACCTCCGAACTACACTCTCAGCCCTATTTTATTCTTTATTTTGAAACAGGGTCTCATTAAGTTGCGGAAGGTCTCACAAGTTGCTGAGGCTGGCCAAGAACCTGTTATCTTCCTGTCTCAGCCTCCCAAGTACGGGGACTATAAGTGTACACCACCACACCCAGCTTATATGTAATTTTTAAATTTCATTTTGTATATATTTTCCAGATGTTACTTAAATACCTCATAAGAGGCAGAAAGTTGCATACACTTATATCTTCTGCCTGTGGTTTTTCATATTTTATTAAACCTCAGATTAGTTTATTAAGCAACTATATTTATTAAATCCTTATCTAAATCTTTACTTTTAACTTCAAATAAAATAAAGGCTGTGGCCAAATAAAGGAATGGTGGTAGGGATGTAGCTGAGTTACAGAGCATGTGCTTAGCATGAGTGAGGCTCTGTGTTTGACCTCTAGCACCACCACCAAAAAATATGTAGAGAGAGAAATGTATTAGGGATAATTACGTCTAAAGAATTTTTAAAATGCTAGGCATAGTGGTACACGCTTGTAATCCTAGTACTTGGGAGGCTGAGACAGGAGGATTTCAGGTTTAAGGACAGCCTTAGCAAAATTAAAAATTTTTTAAATAGGACTGGGGATGTAGCTGAGGAGTACAATGTCCCTGAGTTCAATCCCCAATACCACTAAGTAGATAAATAAATAAAGGAATTTTAAATGTTGTTTTGCTTATTAAAATACATCTAAAAACTACAGTCCTTAAGCTTAATTTTTCCCTGCATTAACTGGTGCTTTCTGAATGTGACTAAAATATACTAGTGTAGACATCTCACTGATTCAACTCTTTTAACTGGTCCTTCTAGATCAATTCTGACCTCCAGCCTTTTATTAAAGAAAAGACCAATGACTCCGTGGCTTTTCATCTAAACTCAGCTCCTGTAGTCTTACACCAGGAGTTTCTTGGAAGAGATTTGTGGATTAAGCAGATCAGAGAGGTAAAGTAAAATCGCTCCTATTTTAGGTATCATTAATATTTAGTTGTTTTTAGAACATAATTCATATTTCATGGTGATTTAAGACTACAGATCGGCCATAAAAAGGCATATTTATTTAACAGACAAAATTCTTTATAATCTACATTTTTTTCTTTTTTTTTTTTTTTTTTTTTTTTTTTTTTTTTTTTTTTCTTTGTGGTACTGGGGATTGAACTCAGGGACATTCTACCTCCAAGCTACAGCCCCAGTCCTTTTTTTATTCTTTTATTTTGAAACAGGGTCTCACTAAGTTGTGGAGAGCCTCACTAAGTAGCTGAAGCTGGTCGTGAACCTGGATCCTCCCAGTACTGGGATTACAAGTGTGGACCCCCCACACCCAGCTTGATTTTTACTTAAAAAACAAGAAGAAAGCCGGGCGTGGTGGCGCACGCTTGTAATCCCAGCATTCGGGAGGCTGAGACCGGAGGATCCGGGTTCGCAGCCAGCCTCAGCTACTTAGTGAGGCACTCTGCAACTCAGTGAGACTCGGTTTCAAAATAAAGAATAAAAAATAGGACTGGTGGTATAGCTCGGAGGTAGAATGCCCCTGGGTTCAATCCCCAGTACCACAAAAAAAAAAAAAAAAAAAACAAGAAGAAAAAGAAAAATAAGAATATACAACAAGTCTAAAATATTTACTATCTGATCTTTACAGGAAAAGTGTGATGCCTGGTTTAAGGTAATAAGAGAGGGTTTCATTTTCAGGTAGAAGTAGGAAATACAGCCGGGCATGGTCACGCACGCTTGTAATCCCAGCATTCGGGAGGCTGAGACCGGAGGATTGCGGCCAGCCTCAGCTACCTAGTGAGGCACTCCGCAACTTAGTGAGACCCGGTTTCAAAATAAAGAATAAAAAAATAGGGCTGGGGGTATAGCTTGGAGATAGAATGCCCCTGAGTTCAATCCCTAGTACTGCAAAAAAAAAAAAAAAAAAAAAAAGAAGTAGGAAATACAGAGGTTTTATCAAAGAGAATATAGAATAAAACAGGCCAACTATTCTGGATCTCAAGAAAGCGTTATAAGGCTGGGGTTATAAGGGTGTGCCACCACGTCCAGTTTATAATCTACATTTTCTTTCTTTTTTTTTTTTTTTTTTTGCAGTACTGGGGATTGAACTCAGGGACATTCTACCTCCGAGCTACACCCTCAGCCCTATTTTTTTATTCTTTATTTCGAAACCAGTTGCAGAGTGCCTCACTAGGTAGCTGAGGCTGGCCGTGAACTCTGATCCTCTGGTCTCAGCCTCCCAAATGCTGGGATTACAAGCGTGCACCACCACGCCTGGCTATAATCTACATTTTCAATAGGTAAAATAATCTAGGTGTGGTGGCACACATGTCTGTAATCCCAGTACTTGGGAAGCTGAGATAAAAGAATTACAGGTTTGAGGCCAGCGCCTGGTAACTTAGTAAGACTGTTTCAAAAATTTAGCCAGGCATGGTGGTGCACACTTGTAATCCCAGTACTTGGGAGGCTGAGACAGAAGGATCCCAGATTCATGACCAGCCTCAGTTACTTAGTGAGGTCCTCCACAACTTAGTGAGACTCTGTTTCAAAATAAAGAATAAGCTGGGCGTGGTGGCTCCCAGCATTTGGGAGGCTGAGACCGGAGGATTGCGGCCAGCCTCAGCTACCTAGTGAGGCACTCCGCAACTTAGTGAGACTCGGTTTCAAAATAAAGAATAAAACACAGGGCTGGGGGTGTAGCTCGGAGGTAGAATGCCCCTGAGTTCCATCCCCAGTACCGCAAAAAAAAAAAAAGAATAAAAATTAGGGCTGGAGGTGTAGCTTGGAGGTAGAATGCCTCTGGATTCAATCCCCAATACCAAAAAAAAAAAAAACCAAAATTTAAAAAACAATTGGGAGTATAGCTCATTGGTAGAATCCCCAGGTTCAGTCCCTAATAGTACTACAAAAAAAAAAAAAGGAATTTATTGCACTATTGTGTTTTATTATTGTCTGAGTTCTTCGAATACTGCAGCACAGCACTAGTGCCTGTGGCAAATGCTAATTAACTCAGAGGATATTTTTTCTAAAGGCTTTCAGAAATTGGGCTATGGTAATAGCACCACCCTTTAACTGACAGCAATTTCCCATCTGTGGACTCTAGCACAAGCTGCAGAATTCCAGGAGCTCCGTCTGTCAGCTCATTGGGTTATTTTAAAACAAACTTGGACCCCAAACTCTCATTCTAAGGCATTATCAAAAAAAAAAAGAAAACAGCAATGGTGGTGAAGTAGGAAGGGTAAAGAGGCTTGAATTATATCAGTTTCATGCCTTTTCCAGGGCATGGGGATGGCTGATGGGAGGGAACTTTTTTTGTTTTCTTTTAACTCAGAAACTCCAATGGAGAAGTTCTTGCCTCTTTATCTAAAGCCTAATGGGATTTACTTAACTTCATGGTTGTAGTGGATTGGGTTGATGATAGGCTCTGGACACAGACACAGTGGAGTGTGAGGAAGATTGGGGTGGAGGGGTCACCATACTTAAACCCAAGAACCTAAGTCAGTATCTGCATTTTGAAGAAACCCTCTTCCTGCATAGGCTCTCAAAATGCTGGCAGCCAGCTCAAAATCCTTCATATTCACCACGGAGAAAACTGAGATGTCCTTTCTCAGGAAACTCAAACCAGCGGGCTCTTGTGCACTTCATCAGAAGACTCAGACAGACACACACCTGCAATGGGAACAAGACTCTTTATTACTACTTGATCGAGCAGAAGGGAGACAGCACTTACCAAAAGTGTCCAGCTGACCTGGGCGGCTTGGTAGCGCATACCTGTGATCCCATTACTTGAGAGACTGAGACAGAAGGATCACAGGTTCGAGAACAGCCTCCACAACTTAGTGAGACCCTTAGCAACTTAGCCAGATCTCATTTCAAAATAAAAATAAAAAGGGCTGGGAGTGTAGCTCGGAGGTAGAATGCCCCTTGGAATCAATCCCTAGTACTCTCCCAAGCCCCTCAAAAAAGAGTGTCAGGCTGGCTCCCAAGTCAAAAGAGAGAGCTGGTGTTATTCATATGAGAGCAGGGGGGGGGGGGGACTAGAGTTAAGCATATGCCACCACCCCCAATAAAATTAAAGACAATTTAAAACAGATCTGTAAGGTTTCAGAATACTTTCCCTCCATACACTTTTGTTTCAGAGAGCAGGTGATGTCTTCCATCAATACAAGGGAGTACCCAAAAAAGGGAAAAAAGGCACGGAGTCTAAGTACTGGGGGATCAGATACAGGCATGAGGCAGTGGGAATTCTCAGGACAATGTGAAAAGAAGAATAACAAACAACAGTAAGGCCAACAACAGTAGCACTTACTATATGTCAAGCACTGTTCTAACCAGGAATCTGAAGCACATAAGTAACTTGCACACAGTCACACAACCACTAAGTGGTGAATCCCAGGCAGCCCAGCTACAGAGTCCACATCTTTAAGTAGCATGCTACCCTGTCTGTCATCCTAGCAAGCCCTAGGCTGATAGCTGCATATCCAGGCTACACTGGGACAAAAGGGCAGAGATCTCCAGGAGAAATGTCTCCAAGGGAAGATACTTCCCATCTCTTTAGCAGCTTGGCTTCCTCACAGCATGGCAGCCTCAGAATAGTAACTGTAAGCCCAGGTATTCCACCACACAAGGCAGACGCTATATATTCCTTGTGACCAGTCTCAGAAATCAGTATGATTCCCATAATCTCCTATTAAACTACTCAGAAGCCCACCCAGAACCAAATAAGGAGTCATAGACCTCACCTCTTTATAGCAAGAGTATCAGAGAATTTGGAGACCATGTTTTGAAACAGCCACACTAAATATACAGAATAAAATGAAGTAGTTATTAGCTGTAGTGAATAAGACTAAAAATATATAAGAAAGAAAATGTAATCACATTATTCCATATGGCTTAGAGAATAATATTTACATAGTATAAAATATAAATCCTGAATATTTTTATAATAAATGAATTTTATTTGTAAAATTATACAAATACCACTTGGAATTAGGAAATATTTCCAATTTTTATTCATAAAATTATTAATCAAAATTACAAACATTGATTCATCAAGCCAAAGTTGGAGGGAAATGAAACATTCCAGAGACATCTTGAAAAGTTCCAAAGAAATACACTAGAAATCTGCATTTAACCTGTGGCTGCACAGCAGATTGTATTCATTCTTGTACTTTCTCACTAAGTGCTTCCTTATATTTGCCTTTCCTTTCCAACTTATTGAGACTTGGATTTACAGTCAAGAATTCCTTCTCAATCTTTATCCAGTTTTGGGCAAGTAATGACCACCTTGCTCACTGCGTACCCACGTGGAAGGTGGTGCCAGTAGCCTTCTCACATGGCACCGCTGCCTTTAGATGACATATTTCTTTCTGTACAGGTGGCCTGCCTTGCCAGTTTGCTGACCTTTGTAGTGTCCTCAAACCACCTGAACCTCATCTTCCATGCAGATAAGCAGGAGTGCACGTTGTCATTTTGCCACAGGTCTTTTAGGAGTAGGGAAGACACAATCTTCCTGCACAAGTGCAAAGGGGCATTTTGAAGGGACTTTTGTAGATATTGCTGCAGTCCAAGGTCACAGAGAGGTTGAACTTGATGGTGACCATCTGGCACCAGTTGGGCTCTAAATACTGAATATTGATTTAACCAAAAAGTGTGGCTGAATGGAAGGAAGATAGTGTATTTGGTCATGTGAGATATCTAAATATTCCTTTCATGTAGAATCAATAGATAATGCTTAAATGTTTTAAATGAAAAAAAGAGCACTATTTGAAGATAAATAGCAGAAGAAACAGCTAAAGAGAAGGGCATGGACAAACAGGGCCTGGACACTGCTAGACTATTTTCTTACAAGTCTTGTACTACTTGACTTTTTTTTTTTTTTTTTTCGGTACTGGGGATTGAATTCAGGGGCATTCTACTTCCGAGCTACACGCCCAGTCCTATTTTTAATACTTTACTTTGAAACAGGGTCTCACTAAGTTGCAGAAGGCCTCACTAATTAGCTGAGGCTAGTTGCAAACCTGTGACCTTCCTGTCTCAGCCTCCCAAGTACTGGGATTACAAGTGTGCACTACCACGCCCGGCTACTACTTGACTTTTTAAATACTATCATATTTTGGGGTTTTGTTTGTTTTCTTTTATTTGTTTGTTTGTTTCTTGTTTTGAGGGTGCTGGAAATCAAACCCAGGGCTTCACACATGCTAGTCAAGCAAGCACTCCACCACTGAGCTACACCCCTAGCCATATCCTAGTTGTTTTTAGATTAAAAATGTAATATAATTCCACTTCAAGGAATTAATCCTAAGAAAAATCTCAAATACATGGGCAAAGACTGACATATTAAAATGTGTACTGTTATTGATTATAAAAAGAATAAAATGAAAATTGATACATGTAAAAATGTGAAAAAGGTTAAGTGAAGTATGGTACAATGAACTATCACCCAACTATTGAATACTATATCACTGGGGTGTATTTGTGTATTTTTTTGATAGCTGAACTGAAAATATATATACAGATGGTGCTAGTAACTCTAATTGGGTTGCATGAAAATACATTGCAGATTTACATTTCAGTTCAAAAGATCCAGCTGAATATGTTAAATAAAAGCTAGCAGCCCTCCCTCGGAAAGTCACATATATATGTGGGCACTCAGGAATAACATAGATATGAATTTTAAAGAAAAGATACATGTGTAACTCATTTCTTTGCAAACATACAAAATTGTAAATGTAGATAGCAAGAGCAGTCCAGGCGTTCCTAAATACATGGCAAGATGTCCCAAATCAGGATCCCTGACAGGATTTCAGAGTCAAAGGGATATCCTTTGAGGAAGTTTGAGCCTTGGGCAGTAACTCAGGTAACTCAAATAGGTCAAATAGACCTGGTCTGGAGGTCCATAACCCTGAGAGGATGTTGTGAGCCATTGATGTCCTACCCTCCATCCTAGATCACCTGTGGTCATCTTCACCCTTCAGGAAAGACTGCTGGTTTATCCATCTCAGCTGCTATGTTTTGCTCCATTGGCTTCAGGCCTTTCTCAAGGGGATTGCTGATAAAGAGAGGATGAATTCATCCAAAGCAAAAAAGTTAGTTTATATCATGCAGGGGACAACATTCTTCAGATTAAAGACTTTTTTCCTCTCTCTCTCTTCTTTAATTGAACCTAGGAGCATTCTCCAAGCTACACTCCCAGCCCTATTTCATTTTTTATTTTGAAACAGAGTGCCACTAAGTTGTTGAGGGCCTTGCTAAATTGTTGAGACTGGCTGCAAACCTGCAATCCTCCTGTCTCAGCCTCCCAAGTACTAGGATCACAGGGTGTAGCTAAAGTGCCCAGGCTGCAATAAAACTT